>JXCR01037630.1:1557-13410 GCA_002079205.1 Phalaenopsis hybrid cultivar
AGGACTGTCGTTCGCGATACCTACTCGGGCTTATGTAACTCTGGACAACTCTATGGAGTTTCTAATAATATCCACGAGGCAAAAACAAGGATCGAAGATGATGACGCAGTACTACAATGACTTGGTTGCCTTATGGATGGAATGTGATATTTACTATAACTACATTTGGGACTCTCCTACAGATCTTTCACTCTTGCAAAAAATTTTGGAAAAGGATCATGTATTTGAATTAAATCGTCATAAACATACGTGATACATTGCATTCCATAACTCATTTTTATATATACTCGAAAACGTCGAAAAATTGTATCCGTAAAATATAAAAAAGATATGAAGCTACTAAATCTAACATAAATTAAATACATACCCTAAATGTCTGTATATCTTCCAAAACTATACAATGTATAATTATACAAATCACACCTGGCTACTCGCCCTGCTGGTACTTATCCTACAGGTTTCAGGCAGTCGGTCCCCTTTCCTGCAAGCCCTCCCGTTGCTGGTTCCTTTCCCTGTAGGCCTTCCCACTGCAGGATCTCCCTCCTGCTGGTCAGTCCTTCTAGGACTGCCAGAACTACTTTCTACAGTTGGATCTCTTCCTTGCATGCCTTCTTGTCGTGACTTTCCTTCTGTCGATTGGAACTTCTTCCAAAACAACCGAACCTCCTTCCTGTAGTCAGATTGCTTGCTAACCTAACCAGATCTCCCTCCTGACGGTTGGAATCCTCCCTTACAGGCCCTCTTTTGCTGACAACCGAGCGAAGGGATGCCTTCTTCTATGTCTCGGCATCCAAAGCTAACCTTTGGTTCTGTTGGAGTCATGGAGGATTCCTCCAACACCTAACTTCCATCCGACGCTCTCCTAATGTCCATTGGAGAATTGATACCTACCTTAATCCCTTCATAGATGGAAGGACGCGAACACTACAATTTCTTGATTAGCACTCACAAACTCAACTACTCTAATTTCTTTTAATGATCTCAATCTATTTAATTGTTTGTCAATGCTCATAATAAATTTGCCCACCTCACAATTATGATTTGTGAACCTCCGAAGACTGACCCTGCGTGTGCAGTGTGGGAAGTGAGGAACTCTATTGTTATGTCATGGCTAATTAATTCCATGGAGAACTGGATTAGCCATTCTCACCAGTTTCTTCTATTTGTTCATGCCCTCAGGACTGTCGTTCGCGATACCTACTCGGGCTTATGTAACTCTGGACAACTCTATGGAGTTTCTAATAATATCCACGAGGCAAAAACAAGGATCGAAGATGATGACGCAGTACTACAATGACTTGGTTGCCTTATGGATGGAATGTGATATTTACTATAACTACATTTGGGACTCTCCTACAGATCTTTCACTCTTGCAAAAAATTTTGGAAAAGGATCATGTATTTGAATTAAATCGTCATAAACATACGTGATACATTGCATTCCATAACTCATTTTTATATATACTCGAAAACGTCGAAAAATTGTATCCGTAAAATATAAAAAAGATATGAAGCTACTAAATCCAACATAAATTAAATACATACCCTAAATGTCTGTATATCTTCCAAAACTATACAATGTATAATTATACAAATCACACCTGGCTACTCGCCCTGCTGGTACTTATCCTACAGGTTTCAGGCAGTCGGTCCCCTTTCCTGCAAGCCCTCCTGTTGCTGGTTCCTTTCCCTATAGGCCTTCCCACTGCAGGATCTCCCTCCTGCTGGTCAATCCTCCTTCTAGGACTGCCAGAACTACTTTCTACAGTTGGATCTCTCCCTTGCATGCCTTCTTGTCGTCGGACTTTCCTTCTGTCGATTGGAACTTCTTCCAAAACAACCGAACCTCCTTCCTGTAGTCAGATTGCTTGCTAACCTAACCAGATCTCTCTCCTGATGGTTGGAATCCTCCCTTACAGGCCCTCTTTTGCTGACAACCGAGCGAAGGGATCGCCTTCTTCTATGTCTCAGCATCCAAAGCTCACCTTTGGTTCTGTTGGAGCCATGGAGGATTCCTCCAACACCTAACTTCCATCCGACGCTCTCCTAATGTCCATTGGAGAATTGATACCTACCTTAATCCCTTCACAGATGGAAGGACGCGAACACTACAATTTCTTGATTAGCACTCACAAACTCAACTACTCTAATTTCTTTTAATGATCTCAATCTATTTAATTGTTTGTCAATGCTCGGAATAAATTCGCCCACCTCACAGGTATGATTTGTGAACCTCCGAAGACTGACCCTGCGTGTGCAGTGTGGGAAGTGAGGAACTCTATTGTTATGTCATGACTAATTAATTCCATGGAGAACTGGATTAGCCATTCTTACCAGTTTCTTCTATTTGTTCATGCCCTCAGGACTGTCGTTCGCGATACCTACTCGGGCTTAGGTAACTCTGAACAACTTTATGGAGTTTCTAATAATATCCACGAGACAAAAACAAGGATCGAAGATGATGACGCAGTACTACAATGACTTGGTTGTCTTATGGATGGAATGTGATATCTACTATAACTACACTTGGGACTCTCCTACAGATCTTTCCCTCTTGCAAAAAAATTTGGAAAAGGATCATGTATTCTAATTTTTTACGGGCTTGAACAAAGATCTCGATGAAGTTCGTGGCCATATACTTTCCGTGATCCTCTTCCTTCAACCTGGATTGCATTCATCGAGATCTCTTACGAAGAAAGTTAAAGAATTTTCATGCTTATGCAATTCCACTAATTCAATTGAGGCTTCAACCTTAGCCTCGAGCAGTACTCAACACTTTGCCACGCTGTCGTGAGCCAATCACTCAACATGTGATTTTTGTCACAAACTCTAACGTACTTGTGACAAGTGTTAGAAGCGTCACGGAAACCAACAAATTAGTTTCAGCCAAATTATCCACTGCTGAAGGTTTCCCTACAACCTCATAATCCACAATAGTTCAGTCGACCACTACTCGAACAATCCCCGAATCACTAGACTTTTTCAAAAGTCAGATGAAACACTTGATTAAGCTGCTCGGGGGTAACATCTTTATGACACTTACTGGTTTTGTTTCTTCTAGCTCATGGATTATTGATTCAGGTGCCATGGACCACATGATCAGGGAATCTAATTTTTTCCCGACGCATTCTCCTTGGTACGTGCGATATACGATTAAAATTACCAACAATTCCTGGAATTTGATACGACCGAGATACGATTAAAATTACCAGCAATTTCTGTAATTCCATTTTGGGTGAAGGATGTGCTGACTTTGGAATCTATATTACATGTTTATTTACTTAAATGTAACATCTTGTCGGTCAGTAAGTTAACATGTGATCTTGATTGCGTTGCTTATTTTGTCCTTTGATGTTTGTTCCTTTAGAAACATCGTTCAGGGAGGATAATTAGAATTGCTAAACGGGTGGCCAAACTCTTTGTTTTTTCAAGAAATTGGCATAGATGACACTGACACTCAATTTCGTTGTAGTTTTTCCATTTCTACTGCATGTCTAATTATACTCCTACATTGTCGTTTAGGTCATTCTAGTTTTCATTATTTAAAATAATTGTAACATCTGATTTTTATTCATAAAAATATATCCTTTTAATGTGAAATTTGTCAATTACCTAAACATCAACGTGTGTCATATCCATCCCACACTCTTTCGACTCCTCAGAATCTTGCGAATTATATCAATTAAAGATGGTTCCTTACTCTAATTGATGATCACACCCGAATGTCTTAGGGTTTATATATTAAAAGATAAATCTAAAGCTATGGTCATTTTTAAAAATTTTAACTCCGTTCTAACCCAATTCAAAATACTGATTTAAGTCCTTCAGACCCATAATAGGCGTGAGTACTTTATATTGGGAGAATTCTTAGTGAGTAATGACATCCTCCTTGATAGCTCTTGTACGGATACCCATCAACAAAACGTGGTAATTGAGCGAAAAAATAGACATTTCTTGAAGTTGCTCATTCCATTATGTTTCAAACCAATGTCCTTAAATATTTTTGGAA
This sequence comes from Phalaenopsis hybrid cultivar, assembly GCA_002079205.1. Lineage (NCBI taxonomy): Eukaryota > Viridiplantae > Streptophyta > Magnoliopsida > Asparagales > Orchidaceae > Phalaenopsis > Phalaenopsis hybrid cultivar. The sequence continues at coordinate 5,566 of JXCR01037630.1, forward strand.
TGATACCATCTTCGCCGTCAACTATCTCATCTCATCAATAGGATTTTCACAAAAATCCACAATTTTCGGACATCATTATCCGTCTTGATGTCATATTTTTCTATAAGCCAGTCTTTTTTCACTTTAGATCTCAAAATATTTGGTTGCACGATCTTTGCTCAGAACACAACCTCGACTCGTAGTAAATTTGATTCCCGCTCAATTAAAGGTGGCTTCCTTAGCTATTTCACTATTAAAAAAGACTATCGATGTCTGGATCCTACCCCCAATAAAATCTATGTTAGTGCCCATGTAACCCTTTTTGAAATGTCCCATTCTTTCCTAACACCACCTCGAGTGTGGGAGAGCTTGAGTTTTTAGATGCTATTCCTCTTCTGAGTCCGTTGGACATTCTTCCTACTACCACGGTGTCCGGTGCACATTCGACACTGATGGATTTGCCACTAATTGGGCCAACATCACCACCACCCTCTATCTGAGTGAAGATGTGAATCTCCCTATTGAGATACACGAATAGATACAACCATGCACTCTTTATCCCATGACAAATTACTTCTTGTTGCATAGCCTTTCTCCAACTTACAAAGCATTTGCTACTTCCTTGACAGATCATCTTCTCCCGTCCACTATAGAACATGTCGACCCATCCTGGAGAGCTGCTGTCATAGATGAGATGAATGCTCATCGACGCAACCATACTTGTGATGTGGTTGATCTTCCCCAGGGAAAGAAAGCGATGTGCTATCGGTGGATCTTCAACACTAAGTTTAACTCCNCGTCACGGAAACCAACAAATTAGTTTCAGCCAAATTATCCACTGCTGAAGGTTTCACTACAACCTCATAATCCACAATAGTTCAGTCGACCACTACTCGGACAATCCCCGAATCACTAGACTTTTTCAAAAGTCAGATGAAACACTTGATTAAACTGCTCGGGGGTAACATCTTTATGACACTCACTGGTTTTGTTTCTTTTAGCTCATGGATTATTAATTCAGGTGCCATGGACCACATGTTCAGGGAATCTAATTTTTTCCCGACGCATTCTCCTTGGTACGTGCCAGATACGATTAAAATTACCAACAATTCCTGGAATTTGATACGACCGAGATATGATTAAAATTACCAGCAATTCCTGTAATTCCATTTTGGGTGAAGGGTGTGCTGACTTTGGAATCTATATTACATGTTTATTTACTTAAATGTAACATCTTCTCGGTCAGTAAGTTAACATGTGATCTTGATTGCGTTGCTTATTTTGTCATTTGATGTTTGTTTCTTTAGGAACATCGTTCAGGGAGGATAATTAGAATTGTTAAACGGGTGGCCAAACTCTTTGTTTTTTCAAGAAATTGGCATAGATGACACTGACACTCAATTTCGTTGTAGTTTTTCCATTTCTACTGCATGTCTAATTATACTCCTACATTGTCGTTTAGGTCATTCTAGTTTTTATTATTTAAAATAATTGTAACATCTGATTTTTATTCATAAAAATATATCTTTTTAATGTTAAATTTGTCAATTACCTAAACATCAACGTGTGTCATAACCATCCCACACTCTTTCGACTCCTCAGAATCTTGCGAATTATATCAATTAAAGATGGTTCCTTACTCTAATTGATGACCACACCCGGATGTCTTAGGGTTTATATATTAAAAGATAAATTTAAAGCTATGGTCATTTTTAAAAAATTTAACTCCATTCTAACCCAATTCAAAATACTGATTTAAGTCATTCAGACCCATAATAGTCGTGAGTACTTTATATTGGGAGAATTCTTAGTGAGTAATGACATCCTCCTTCATAGCTCTTGTACGGATACCCATCAACAAAACGTGGTAATTGAGCGAAAAAATAGACATTTCTTGAAGTTGCTCATTCCATTATGTTTCAAACCAATGTCCTTAAGTATTTTTGGAATGATACCATCTTCGCCGTCAACTATCTCATCTCATCAATAGGATTTTCACAAAAATCCACAATTTTCGGACATCATTATCCGTCTTGATGTCATATTTTTCTATAAGCCAGTCTTTTTTCACTTTAGATCTCAAAATATTTGGTTGCACGATCTTTGCTCAGAACACAACCCCGACTCGTAGTAAATTTGATTCCCGCTCAATTAAAGGTGTCTTCCTTAGCTATTTCACTATTAAAAAAGACTATCGATGTCTGGATCCTACCACCAATAAAATCTATGTTAGTGCCGATGTAACCTTTTTTGAAATGTCCCATTCTTTCCTAACACCACCTCGAGTGTGGGAGAGCTTGAGTTTTTGGATGCTATTCCTCTTCTGAGTCCGTTGGACATTCTTCCTACTACCACGGTGTCCGGTGCACGTTCGACACTGATGGATTTGCCACTAATTGGGCCAACATCACCACCACCCTCTATCTGAGTGAAGATGTGAATCTCCCTATTGAGATACACGAATAGATACAACCATGCACTCTTTATCCCATGACAAATTACTTCTTGTTGCATAGCCTTTCTCCAACTTACAAAGCATTTGCTACTTCCTTGACAGATCATCTTCTCTCGTCCACTATAGAACATGTCGACCCATCTTGGAGAGCTGCTGTCATAGATGAGATGAATGCTCATCGGCGCAACCATACTTGCGATGTGGTTGATCTTCCCCAGGGAAAGAAAGCGATGTGCTATCGGTGGATCTTCAACACTAAGTTTAACTCCGATGGGTCCTTTGAACACAAAAAGTATGGTTGGTCGCCGAAGGATATTCACAAACTTATGGGGTTGACTATGAAGAAGTATTTGCTTTGAACTAAATACTATTTGGGTTCTATTATCACTGGTTGTGAATCTGGATTGGTCCCTACTTTAGCTGGACATTAAGAATGCTTTTTTTGGTGGTAATCTCACTGAAAAGGTTTATATGTCTCCCATTGAGATTTGACTCGACTTCTTCTCGTGGACAAGTGTGTCGATTGCANACAAGCGTTTTTAAAAACATTTTATTTTGATTCTTGAATTTACAATTCTCTTGCACATGCATTTATCATAATTGCTGTATTCGGTTTTTATTTATTTATTTTAATATCAAAACCTACAGACCTTATTGAGATATTTCTGCATGAATCTTTGATGGCTTCACTTTTCCATTCCTTTTCATTTAGGTTCACCATTCTCAATCAGATTTGTGGATGATTGATTAACATTTAGAGAAATTTTAAGCATCTGTTCAAGAACTTTTTATTATAGCAATTTTCATTTTTTTCTCTTCTTTGCATGGTTGTGTATTCTCTGCTGTTTATTTCTATGAATTTTTTAAATCTGCGAGATGCTTTTAATCTATAATCAGACTTCCAAGAAGCCATTATTGGCACCTGTTGTTTCAGATCCATAAAAAATTGCTCCCAAATGGTTGATACAATATCAATATGTTGGGAATATTGTCACAACCTATCAATATTATTAAGAGAAAATAACCAGAAGAACATAAAGCCTATCCAAAAAAACGCATGTATTTTCATGCAAGGCTACTTTCTGATGCAGCTGCTGCAGGTTACTCTTTAACGATGATGATGATTTTTCAAGTGAAATTCTCTACATTCTCTCATCGTCTTTTTCTCTTTTTTCAATAAATAACATAATATTGGAAATGTAGAGAATTTCACTTTTATAATGAAAAAATTATGACAACCAATATGACGCGTGAAATCCTTAGAATACAATAACACTTCTCTCAAATATTGGATACTTTTGGTGTACTCAAGCCCCTTATCAAACTCTTTAGATGATTTTTACCATGAAGGTTGACCCCCCTATGAGTCTGCCTAAGGTATTAGTTAGCGTCTATAATGAAAGTGGACCTTTAAAAATTAATAAAAAATGGCATTTACATACCACCCAATTCTTATGTATTTGCATATCTAACACCTAAACTATATTTTTTAAATTTATGCCAGCAAAATCTTTCATATAACATAAAAATACCGTTAGTTGAACTTTAAAAAGTGCAACGCAGCTTGTCATGCATATTTAGAGTGGCATATATGTAAAAATTTAAGCTTAGGTGTTAGATATGTAAATATATATGAATTAAGTGCTATGTACGTAAATCTTTCTAATAAAAAACATGCATGAGTCTCTAATTGCTTGACTTATATTTTCCACTCCTATCTTCTTATAGCCTGCACCAAAAGAACATGTAAATGACATTAGAGGAGGGACTCTGGAATGTATATTTGTCATTTTTCCACAACAGAATACCTAAATTTATCACGTGCAAGGCCACATGACCTTATATAACGATGAAAAGTTGATAATACTTTCTGTTAGTGATCATCTTGAATATTGGAAACCAATCTTAGGAGCATAATTTAATTGTACCATTTTTTAAAAATATGGATCTCTGTATAAAGTGGTTTATGCCTCAAAGACTCAAGCATAAATTACCTTTTTACCCCTACAGTGTTCACCATCTGAATTCACCAAATCATACAGTTAGTTATATAATTTTACTTTTTCTCTCCAACATCATTTTATTNTCCATTTTTTAAAAATATGGATCTCTGTATAAAGTGGTTTATGCCTCGAAGACTCAAGCATAAATTACCTTTTTACCCCTACAGTGCTCACCATCTGAATTCACCAAATCATACAGTTAGTTATATAATTTTACTTTTTCTCTCCAATATCGTTTTATTGTCCTCTTCCCTTAGCTCAACGACTCTGAAATTTAAAACAGCTACTTTTTTTTTCTCTATATAGACATCGTGTATGCCATTGTTGAATTTATACTCTCTCTTGAGTCTCTCTCAAGTTCTCTGGTTCAGATTTTTCTTTTTTTTTAAATAAGATTTTACACTTAAAAATGCCTCCCTTTGTCCCTCTTTTATTCAATAGGAATTTTGTTTTGGTTTTGTTGTTATTTTCTAAAATTCTTGAAACCATTATTTAACCATGCTCGTTTTCACACAGATAAGTGGTTTAACGACTCCAGCGATTCCATCAATTTCAGTGAAATGCCTAATTTCCTTTGATCTGCATACATTTTGTTCTTCAAATACGGAATTTCTAGCATGCATTTTTGTAGCGGCATTTGCATACATACCATCCAATTCCTATGTGTTTAGATATCTATCACCTAAACTTTATTTTTTACATTATATACACCATTTTAACTTTTAAAAACCGAAACACAACTTTTCATGCATAATTAAGGCAGCATCTATGTAAAAATTAAAGTCTAAGCGCTAGATTTGTAAGTACATAGAAATTGAGTGGTATGTATGTAAATATTTTTTTTTAATTAATTTTTTTTTTGCAATTCATGATGCCTTTAATTTGATTTTGAATTAATTTTCTTCAAACAATCAATAAAAGATATGAGCATTTGAAACCCATATTAGCAGAATCACATACATCTAACCAGATACAAATTTCACCATGCAGCTTTCTGGCACAGATTGGTTTGGTATCAGTAGAACAACAAATTGAAGAGATGGGTATCTCACAAAACCTTAGAAATTTCAAAAAGAAGAAAAACTGACTCGAAAAACTCCACACTATCAATAAAATAAAATCCAGAAACAGAGATCTCAGATCATTTTGCAGCTGACATTTATCAAAATCTCTCTTCGTCTTCACGAAAATCGATCGAGGCTACACTATTATCAGTCTTTCTTGGCCTCCTCCTCCTTAGGCTTGCTTTTTTTAGTCTTTAAGAAGCAGAAGCAAGAACAGCAGGGGCATTGAAACATCAGCTTCATCTCTCTGCTCCTTCAGCTCCTTAAACCAACACAAAAAGGGTGAAACCAATGTACAGGATGACTTTTTCTGAAGGAAAGAAGCCCACAGGATTCCAACTCTAAGAAGAGGTATGGCCTTGTGATTTTTTTCCTCTTTCTCCTATATCTTTTGCTAAATTGCGGTCCTTGTTATAGTTTTGTTTTTGTAGGGTTTCTTATTGGGCGTNTATCTTTTGCTAAATTGCGGTCCTTGTTATAGTTTTGTTTTTGTAGGGTTTCTTATTGGGCGTGGTAGATAATCAGTAGCTGTTACACAGCACATTTTCTGTGTCTAGTTGTGGGGGCAATGGAATATTTATTTGTTGTCCAATGACTGCCTTTAAATCCAGATTTTAGGCATTTGATTTTATAAGGAAAATATCTAAATCCTTAAAAGTACTATGTAGTGGTCCATTTAGCCCAACTGTAGCTGTGTGAAGAAAATATGGGGATTTTACATACATGCCACCCAGTTCCTATGCATTTACATAGAAATTTTAGGTTTTACATTTATGCCACCCAAATTTTTCATATCTTACATCAAAAACACCCTCATTTTAACTTTTAAATAGTGAAATGCATCTTCTCAAGCATAGGTAGGGTGGTATGTATGTAAAAATTGAAATTTAGTTGTTAAATATGTAAATACATATAAATTGAGTGGTATGTATGTAAATCTTTCAAAAAAATATTGTAGAGTAGTTGTGAGNTTTAAAAGTACTATGTAGTGGTCCATTTAGCCCAACTGTAGTTGTGTGAAGAAAATATGGGGATTTTACATACATGCCACCCAGTTCCTATGTATTTACATAGAAATTTTAGGTTTTACATTTAGGCCACCCAAAATTTTCATATCTTACATCAAAAACACCCTCATTTTAACTTTTAAATAGTGAATTGCATCTTCTCAAGCATAGGTAGGGTGTTATGCATGTAAAAATTGAAATTTAGTTGTTAGATATGTAAATACATATAAATTGAGTGGTATGTATGTAAATCTTTCAAAAAAATATTGTAGAGTAGTTGTGAGAAAAAGCAAATTTTTTAGTTAACGTGTATATTAGCTTTTTTCTTGGGGCCTTTACATACATATCGCCCAATTCCTAATGTGTAGTATGTATCATCTAAGTTATACCTTTCACATTTATAGCACCCAAATCTTTCATCTCCTAAAAATACTATCATTTTAACTTTTAAAAAGTGAATACACCTTTGCATGCATAGGTAAAAAAGGTATTTATGTAAAAATGGAAGTTTAGGGGTTAGATATGTAAATACATAGGATATGAGCGCTATATATGTAAATCTTCCCTTTTTTTTGTCTTCTTAAACATGCTGAGTGATAATTGACTCTTAAGCTACGCGTTTGCCTTGTCTTTAAAGTAATTTACATCATATATGTGCAAAAGAATTAAAAAAAAAAAAANAGGTAAAAAGGGTATTTATGTAAAAATGAAAGTTTAGGAGTTAGATATGTAAATACATAGGATATGAGTACTATATATGTAAATCTTCCCTTTTTTTTGTCTTCTTAAACATGCTGAGCGATAATTGACTCTTAAGCTACGCGTTTGCCTTGTCTTTAAAGTAATTCACATCATATATGTGCAAAAGAATTAAAATAAAATAAAAAAGGAATATTGCACATGACAAGATTATGCTCCCAATTCATTTGAGGAAAAATTAGTACATCAGGAGCCTGGATGTAGTTTTAAATTAGGACTCCAATCAGGACCTGCCACGTGTATAGACAGACCCACTCATCTATTAAATTAAGTTTTTTTACTAAGGTGGGTCTGCCTGTACACGCGGCAGACCATGATTAAAGTTCTGATGCAAAATTGCATCAGAACTCTTGATGCAATAATTTTTCTCATTTNAGATGTAGTTTTACATTAGGACTCCAATCAGGACCTGTCACGTGTAGAGACAGACCCACTCATGTATTAAATTAAGTCTTTTTACTAAGGTGGGTCTGCCTGTCGCGGCAGACCATGATTAAAGTTCTGATGCAAAATTGCATCAGAACTCTTGATGCAATAATTTTTCTCATTTGAGGATGGTGTATTGTCTATAAATATAG
>JXCR01037630.1:14605-75485 GCA_002079205.1 Phalaenopsis hybrid cultivar
TATATATAATTATTTTAAATTATTTTATATTTCGAACAATAACGATTCAAACACGAACTAACGCATCACTGTTCTTGTTTGGTTCATTTAACTAACCGAACGAAAAAAAAATTGTTCACGTTTGTCTCGTTTACTTATCAAATGAATCGAACACGGACTCATTTACGAACCGAACACGAACTGTTCACGAACGACGAGCTTTTTTGACGGCCCTAGTGGCACGGATGTAAATCTTTCTATTATTATTTTCCTAAAATGGCTTCTTACTGCCTTTTTTCTTTTCTATTGTTGTGATCGTCTGTGATGAGCATTTAAGTCAATGTTACATTTTTACTTCACTTTTCTTTGCGTTTAGGGACAATAATGAAGTCTTTTTTTTTATAGTAGTATTTGTAAGGTTTAAGGTTTGATTGATACAGTTGTAACTGCTCCAAAATTAGGTAACTATTATATGTAAAAGTATATTTTTTGAATGTTATTGGTATAACAGTTATTACACTATTACAGATCTATTGTTTTTTTTTCCTCTAACATAGAAATCTAAAGTTAGCAAAGAAGCTTTTAGCTACACAGAATTGCCACCGCTATTTAGAGAGGAGATTTGTGAAAAACAACAGGGCTTAGGGTCCATTTGGGACTGTTTTGTTCTTCAGATGGCCACCGCAGCTCTTTTTGGAAAATTATTTTTTTTGTTGTTGTTTTTCAAGAAGTTTTGTGGTAAAAAGTTGTTTTTTTTAGTCTATCTCGTTAAAATTTGGTGGCGGTTTGATTTTTTTAAATTAAAATAAATTTGAAATAGCTACAATATCTTTTTTGAGCAGCTGTTTCTTAGCTTCACAGATGTTTCTTCAAACCGTTGTAGCTGCCCCAAACGGACTCTTAGTGCTCGCGTTGATCAACTTAAATTCAAGTGATTCGTGTTTATCAAGATTGAATTAAAAATTTTGGTTGATGAGATGGTGGTCTGGTGATTGGGTATTTTCTCCTTTATCGAAATGTGCCATACTCAAAGCTCACCTATAAAAAATAAATGAAAAAAAAAGCACTAAAAATTTTAGGGGCATTTACATGGATGTCACACTTTTTTTTTAATATATTTACATATTTGACTAAACTCTTCTATTTACATGCATAGCGCTCTCTTTAACATGACAAAATCACTCTCATAAACATTATAAACTTTTCATGTATAAGTTTAAATAACAAATTTTAGGTGTTACATGCAAATACATAATAATTATGTGGTATGCATGTAAATTTCACCACAAACTGCCAGACTTTGCCACTGGTTCTGCGGACTACCCTCTATTTATCACATCCTTTCGTACTTTGTACGTAAATCCAATATTTTATTTAATAGTTTTTATTTTATATCAAATGAATCTGATTCTAAACATCAACACTTTCAATTTTAGCAGATTTTGAAAGATTTATTCTTAATTATTCAAATTCTATTAGAAATTATTAATAAGGTTCAATAATATTTCGTGTTGTAAATCGAATTCTTAACATAAGTTATTTATTTAGGCTCCATTTGGGGCGGCGTATTTCGCGCGGCGTGACCCCAAATCACGAAGCTGATAAAAAAATTTCCGTTTGGATGACGCGTTTGCAGCCGCTCGCTGCTAAAATAGGTGGAACGCAGGCCGCAGGATTGACCCTGCAGCCCGCGTTATCGATTGGCTTTTCCCTCTTTTACCCCGTGCTCTCCCGTCTCTTGCGATCAAGCAAAATGTTTTCTCTGGTGAACGAGAGAGTGAAAGTGAGTGAGGCGGAGGCAAGGTGAGAAAGAAGAAAAATAAGAATGAAGAGGAATACTCTCCTTCTAGGGATGAGCCGAATGCGACGATGTCCCTGATCGCTGAACAGAGGAGACAAGGTGTTAGCGTTCGGCGTGGACAAAAGAGCTTGCTATTGATCCAAATGCTTCCCAAATGCTTCGAGAAGTGCAGAGAAGAAGGGCGAACTGGCTTCGTCGGTGCACTTGCAAGCGAAGGAGGATGGGACGACATAAATAATTATAAGCTGTTTTACTTATAATGTAATTTTAATATAGTAAGCGAAGGGTGAACTCAGGGAAAAATAAAGTAAGCCATTTTATAGTATTTAAGTTGTTTTACTTAGAATGTAATGTTAATATTTTTAATTAATAGTTATGTATATATTTTATAATATGATATAGAAATATGAGAGAAATAACATTCAATTTACTTTTCTTAAAAATATATTATATTTTAAAATATATATTTTAAAATATGTAGCTTACACAAATTACATAAAAAAAATATACATTTTTTTATTTTATACAAAATAATAGGTATTATTATAATTAGAAAGAAATTGTAAGCGCTTTGGGGGCTTACTAAAGTTTCAAAAAAATGATTGTTATATTTTTCTTTTAAACAGTTTTACCAAGCATGACAGTATGATTTTTTTTTTCATAAACAGCTGCCCGACAACTGGTTTCACACAACTGCACCAAATAGACATTCAACTTCCCCGCAGCTGCTTCCCCACAGTTGCTTCCTTTGGCAGCGCAGCTGCAGCTGCGCCAAACAGAACCTTAATTATTCAGATTGTTCAAAGAGGAAAGAAATAGCATCAATTAAATTAAAAAGTCATTTCAGGCAACCATTTGAACTATAAAATATAAAATCATGCTAATAATTAAAATATGTTTCGCATTTATCGCACAAAATTATAAAAGAAAAGAAGGAAAAAAATTCATTTTAATTAAGATTGTTTCATTTGCACGTAAAGCGTTTTTTTCTTCCATTGCAATTAAGATAATTTTTACTATAATTGGAAACAACATAACAAAAGTCATGTAAATATTGTTTGCAACTTTTGTCCATTATTTGTCCATTATTGTTTACAAAATGTAATGAGATTTACAAAATATGTGAAAAAAAAAAGAAAAAAAAAAGGCCCAAAATTTCAGAGGTTTGAATTCATATATTCTCAAATATGTGTAATTAACTTTGAATTCATATATTCTATAATTACAATAAAATATTCTCAAATATGTGTAATTAAAATCCATAACAATCTCAATTATGTGTGATGCGTGCTAAAAATTCCCAGCGGTAGAGTGACAAATTATTGTCTTAAAATTGTACGAAAGTTTAGCACACTGATTAAATAGAAGAAACAGGTCATGATTCCAAAAGTTTTTACGTGGAAAACTCGTAAGGGAAAAACCACGGGGTCTGATCTAGTTGCGGAAATCTACTATCGATTGATGATTATAGAAATCTCTTGTTCCACAGACGGGAAATGATAACTATATTTTTCAAGGTACAACGTCGACTGACGGCGTTTGATTGGTCGTGATCGATGACGGTAGGTGGAGGTTGACGACGGTAGGCTGTGATCGACGGCGGTAGGCGGTGGTCGTCGGGGATCAACGACAGTAGACGGTGGTCGATGACAGAGATCGGCGGTGGTCGATGACGATTAGTGGTGATGCTGAGCTGCAACTTCTCCTTAAGACCTCAGACTCTCTTTAGACTTCCTTCCCTTCATGAGAGGGACAAGACTATTTATAATGTTATGAGTGCAATTAATGCAGGAATATGAATTATTTTGATCGGATGGTTCATAGAGTTTCCCTCGATCATACGACGTTTAATGGACATTTGAGTGCCTTAATGATGTCAGAATTGAGTGATTTTAGGCTCGTTGGATTCGTCTTGTCGAGCCACTTGATTTGAGTATAAACTTATCATATTTGACAACCGTTTGACTTTCTAAATGTGTTCATAAATCTTCTAACTATGGTTTAATGACTTGATCTGAGCTTGATTTGACTTGGATTGGGCTAGTTTTCATATCATGAGGTCTGTCTCATCAAATCGATTAGTTTGACTATAAGTTTGCTGAAATTAGAGCTCTAGATGACTTTTTATTAAGATTTGAATATTTTTTACTTAAAATATCATCTCGAGATTCGTGTCATGCCTCCATATTCGTGTTAGATGAAGAAATTTTGTTGGTGGTGTATCAGTTGCCCCCTATTTTCGGGCGAGACCCTTTTTATTGTTCGAAAATATTAATATCTGGAGTATTTATGTATAAGAATATGTATATCTTACTTAGTTAGTATAACAATAATTTTTATGCTTATATAAATATAAAGCCGAACTCAGCTTAGTTGGTTAGTTTCTTTTGCTTTATGTGGGAGAGGGGGGTTCGAATCCCGCCAAAAAGAGAATAAATAATATTTTATAAAGAAATTTGAAGATATTAAGGAATTTGAAAGGGCAAAAGAGAAGGAATAAAAAATGAAAAGATTTTTTTTGTCATTTAATGTTTTCACACCTTTTGAGCCTATTTAATAACAAATATTTAATTTTTCACTTCTTTTTGAAGTCTCTTTAATAACAAATATTTAATTTTTCACTTCTTTTTGAAGTCTATAACAATGACCATTAATGGTTAAATTCCTTTTGGAGCCTATAAATAGGGAACTGATGGAGTGGGTAGAGGTGGAGTCCCCAGCTGATCCAAGATTTTCCAGAAGAAGAAAATCGTCCTGAGTAGATGTGAAGAGTTGCGGCGAAGAGTTGCGGGGCAGAGTTGCGGGGCAGAGTTGCGATGAAAAGTTGTGGCGAAGCGTTGCAGTTCAGAGTTACTGGGCAGAGTTGCGGCGAAGCGTTGCGGTGCAGAGTTGCGGCGTAGTGTTTTAGTGCAGCGTTCTGTGTACTGTCGCAGAAATGACAACAACTGGAGAACCCATTTCTGCTGAGAGCTAGAGGAAAAGTCAGAAACCAGAGGATGCTATGTGAGTTTTGAGGGAGAGCGAGTTGATCTTTTTTCGAAAGAAGTATTTCTTCACGAATGATATAGTGGTGAAATTGCCAACTTCAAATGATCGAGCGTATTCTCCTCCTCCTGGGTATTTTGCTATTCATGAGGCAGCCTTGAGAGCAGGTTTAAGATTTCCGCCGGCACCTGAGTTTATTGATATTATGAAGACGTTCGGGGTTTGCGTTGCTAAGTTGTCTTGTCGGGTGGTGACAATCATTATTGGGTTAATTATTTTCTTCAGGATTCGTGGGTCGATGTTAACACTAGCAATTTTGGCATGAATGTGCGAGTTCTTTAGTGATACACATGATCATGTGATGTTTAAGCATAAGATGTTGGATTTTCCGCCTAAAGAAACCGATGAGACAATGGTCCGTGAAATTCTTTTTTGCACAAAATGATTGGGGTCTCCGCAAGAGGCGAGGAAGGTTTCAACAATTGCCCGTCTCTCTTCAGACTACCAAGGAGTGCATATTGCAGATGCTGGGATTTCGTGACTTGAAAGATCTGCTGTTCAAGACACAATATATTTACAAATTTGTGAGTGAGGAATCATTGTTCAAGGTTAAGCTTTCTTTCCACCCCGAACGGTCAACGACTGTAGTATTAAAGAAATTTAAGAAGAGACCTTCCGAGTCAGCCCTTGCAGAATCATTGAAGCGGCTCCCAATGAGCAGTGACTGTGAAGTGCTACCTCAGAAACAAAAGAAGGTCGAAACATCGCGGGAGCCCTTGCCAAGCCCTTCAACTATTCACATTCCTGAGAATATATTGTCTCATGAATGTACTGGCTCTTGGAAGCCGATAGTTTTGTAAGTTTCTTTCATCTTCTGCTACTATATAATTATTTCATCTTTTTGACCCAGATTTCTTTTCTTCTAGGTGGATAGTATGGTGGAAACCTAGAAGGGGCTAGGACTGGCATTGAGAAACTGGAATTTTGAGTTTGTTAAGATCAAATATTTTCAAGGTGAGTACAAGCGTCGGTATGAATCTGGGGTTGAAAAAAATACATCTTTGGAATCACAGTTGACAGAGTGAAGGACAGAACTTTCAATAATGGCAACTTCCCTCTCGTTGCAGCTTCAGGATCTGGAGAAAACTTGGGAGGGGTTGATTGACACACGAGCTAGCTTTCGTGAAAGTAATAAGAACGTGAAAGCCCTTAAGTCGACGGTGTTAGCCCAAGAAGAAGAGATCCGACTTTTGAGGGCCGCAAAAGAAGTTGATGTCTCAGAAGTTAAGTGTAAAGCGATCGAGGAATTTAAGAACTCTCTTGAGTTTAAGACTATCATTCGAGACAGTGTTCAAGAGACTCGTGATCGGGTGCTTGATGTTGAGGTAAAAGTGCAGCAAAAGTGGTTCACTAAGAAAGGATTCATCCGATGTTTTCTAAAGGGGAGTCGAGCAGTGCAACGTCGAACCGGTATAATCGTGGAGGGGCTCACTCCTAGCCAAGCTTCGAAGGATTCTTCCTCAGATTCTGACGGTGATGACATCGAGAGTGAATTGAAGAAGGTGCTCTTTAACGATGACGAGGGGGCGAAGGAGAATGTTGACGTTGATTAGTGTTATACTCCTTATTTTATGCTTGTAGTGTGTTTGCTTTTGTCATGTTGCTTTTGTCATAATCGTGACGGTGATGACATCGAGAGTGAATCAATAATGGATTTCCGCAATTGGACCAGACCCCGTGGTTTTTCCCTTATGGGTTTTCTACGTAAAAACTTCTGGAGACATTATCGTTATTTTCTATTTCATTTGTGTGTGTGTTAAAATTTCGTATAACGCTAAGACGATAATTTGTTACTCTACTGCCGCGAATTTTTTAGCAACCATCAATGTGTAATTGAAAGATGCCAAGTAATTTCTATAAATAATGTGTACTACTTATAATCTCAGTTATGGTTATGACATTTATGGCTGGTATCTAAAAAGAATATTTTACATCATTTCAAAGAGGACAAAACAAGGAATTCAACAGTTCAAACAGTTTCAAAAATAGAGTTCTTTAGCTCGAGTTATAGTCATTTGAAGTGACTAGCTATTTTTGACATGTTCTGAGTTAGTTGGGGGGTCAATTATGGTCCAAAGTCAACTTTGGCCCATTTGATAGAGGAGAACATGAGGAGGTCAGAGGTGTAAGTGATTTTGATTGAACCAAGTTCCTTGGTAAGATGCAGTCTGTCAAAGCGGGGTCGAAATTTAGGAGAGCTAAAAAAGACAGGTTTTGGAGTTGGGGATTTTAATGAATTTTGTTTGACTAAAATGTATATTTTTATATTCCAAACAACTATTGTTGGTCCGAACTTGATTTGAGGTTGTTTTGACGGGTTTTGGGCCAAATTATCCTCTCTCCTAATTTTATTTTCTCTTTCTAAATTATCATTAGCTCAATGATTGCTCAAAGGAAGTCAGATTTGAGCGTGGATGAGCTTGCTGGAAAGGTTTTGACGAGACAAACACAAAGTCGACGTTTGTTTTCCGAAATAATTACTCATTGATAAATTTTTTACGTTGGCCTGCTTTTCATCCATGAAAACCCTAAGTGCATATTTTTACTTAAAAATTATGTTCGCTAACCACCAAACAAGTTTGCATGCTCCTCATATGTAATTATGGAGATAATGCAACTTATAGAATGTAATTTGGATCACCAAAATTAATCTGTGGAGAAAAATGATAATTTTTTTAGAGTTTTGGGGTATTGTTCATGCATCAAAACTTTGACAAAAAAAATTTCAAGTAAAAATTATTTCAAGCCATCATCAAAATTATTTGCTTGATTTTTAAATATAACAATAAACATCTTACAACTTTCAAAGTGATGTTTCGAGTCATGCAATAATCTCAGGAGAGGAAATAATAATTTAAGAGGGAAATAACAATTAAAGATTCTACCGATTAGGACTGTTTTAAGTCTTAGGTGGGAATAATGATCGGTCTAAAAATATGCATAACATACTTTAATGATCAAGTATTGAATGCATGTATATTAATCATAATTTTAATTAATAGTTAAAAAGACTTAAAAAATTATTTTTTCAATGAAAATCAGTTAAAAAAATTAGGTGAACCATTCTATTAATTTTTACAACCTTTCGTTCTGTTTTTAGAGGAAGAATTACATACAAATACTCATATTTTTTACTTTTTAAAAAGTTATAATGATGGTAGTTTTGATATGATATGAAAGATTTAGGTGGTATAAATATAAAATGTAAAGTTTAGTTATTATATGTAAATGCATAACAATTGGGTTGTAGATAGTAAATGCCCAATAAAGGGGAAAACGAAGGTAGTTTCTTTCTTATAGTCTGACATCCAGAAGTGCTTTCTGAAAACGGCTGGCACCACATACAACTCGATATCAATATAAACTAGGATGCAAATGTACTTACCAAACTAAATATCATAGTGATGGCTCGATAGCTTGCTACAAAGCACACTTAGTTGCTCAAAGATTCAAACAAGTATAAGGACTATATTACCTCGAAACATTAAGCCAATTAGAAAATTTTCCCATAATTTCTATTCTTCTCATAATAGGACTCACATGAGATTTCCATACATCAACTTAATGTTTCTAATGCTTTTCTTCATGGCACTCTTTTCAAGAAAAGTCTACATGAAACAACCTAAAGGCTTCATTGACTCAATTCTTTTTAACACGTTTATTTCTTCAAAAAGATCATTTATGGCTAAGACAAGCTCCTAGAAAATGGTTGTTCACATTTACAAATCATCTCCAGCACTTGAGTTTCAACTCAATCACAACAAATTCATCATTTTTTGACTCACACTCAAGTACAAGTCTATCTTATTTATTAATGTGGATGACTTCTGGTTCATAGGTAATGACCCCCACATCATGGATAAAATCCTTCAGGCTCTCAGACAAACATTTCCCTCAATGATCTTGGCTCCCCATCACAATTTCTTGCTTTACAAGTCCAAACAATTTCCATTGGACTTTGTCTTCATAAAAAATACTATGACAAAAAAATCCACATTAAATCACAAAAGCATGATTGCAATAGACATGTACACCTCCGCCCCTTCCAACCAAAGTAACACTGGCCTAACTAACTCATGGTTCACACAAGTGCATACATTGTTCAAATAATAAAATGATTTTAGCCCAAGTTCGTTCCCATGAGGATTAAATTAAATTCATAGTGAAAAAGTTAAATATNCATCATAATATTATTGAAGATAAAAATAATACTATTTATAGATTAGGGGCTGCTAGGCCGGTTGCAAAAGAAGTGTGTTGCATTCCTTTTGTATGACTTCTAGAATGTCATTCATTTAGTTTGAAGAATGACAAATTCAATGTAAAATAAAAATGAATTTAGAAATTATTCCCCAGTTCATTTTCATTGTATTTAAATTTCGTTGGATTTGACTGAATGTCAAATATACTATTCTATGCGAAGTGTTACAGGCCACCACCACTGTTGCCAATCACTGACCGTTGACCGTCGACCACTGACCACCATTTGCCACCAGCCGCCATCTCAGCTATCGTTGCTTGTCGATCACTCGCCGTCAACCATGAGCTATCATCAGCCATAGATACCACTAGTCACAGACGTTGCGAATTGCAGCTCGCCGTTGAATGCAAGCGGCCACCGCCGATCACCACCCGCCAACTCCGACCACCACAAAAGACCTCCATCACCTCCGGTCAACAACCCCTCCAGCAGCCACCTCCAGCCACAAATCATTAATAGCTATCTACCCCTGGCTACCTACCGATGCCACTGGCCGCCACCTCCAACCATCACCGCAATTGCAACAACCATCAACGACTACCACCTCCATTCGTTGTTAGCCACCACCGCTGTCGCCGATACCGTCGGCCACTACTCTGGCCATAACCCACACCAGAATAGAATGATGGATCACAGGCTTCCTTACCCCATCCCTAATGACTGGCACCACAAAGTAAAATCCACCATGATAGAAGGATGGAGAAATAAAAAAGAGGTGAAACCCTTTAACATGTAAGATCAACCAGATATGACAATTATAAGAATGGAGCTTCACTAATTCTTCTATAATAGAGAATCTAGTGCTTACAGGTTAGTTCCAACAAACCAACACTGCAAAGTATCCCAATAGTAGCAATTCAAATCAAATAAAAATCACAACATGGGAAGAAGGCCCGGAGTCCACAAGTACCTGTAATAAGTGTTAGCTTAAATTTATTTTATTCACACCCCCATTTATTTATTTTAGCATAACTACCTACTAAAAACATATTAGTTTAATATGAAATGCCCAAACATCCAGTTTACGTAAAGCAACTGATCTAAATGTTCATCTAAAATGATAGAAGCACATTCCACAAACTCATTTGATCAATGCATGCAAATACAAAACAAACCAATCATAATTTGTGATTGTCATAGCCTAAGCAAGATTAGTGGACTAACAATCTATCTAAGAAGTGTGGTTTGATGTTCTGTTCATCATATAGTTTGAGTTATGATACAATGTTCTACGTTTAATTCATTACCTCTGCGTAGTTCAAATTAAAGTTAATTACTTTTTGTGCAAAAATTTTAATTTTTTTTTATTATTTTTGATTCGTGTTTTGGTTAGTTTTATTCTTATAAAGATTCTCACGAAAAGCAGGACCCACCTAAATGGGAAAAAATATTGCATACGGACACTGCATGCAGAGATACATGTGGTGTCTGATCATGACTGTAGATGTATTTTATTTTTTTTTAAATTTTAAATGTGGCCCACCAAAATACATCTTGATCATAGATCACCGTGATCTACGGTCAAAATCGAACACCGCATGTATCTGTTCGTATGCAATAATTTTTCCCTAAATGGGATCCCGTCATTTAAACTTATTGGTCCTTGTAGAGCAGCGCACCACACTGAGGGAGCATGGCAAGCCACCTAAAAATAACCGTAAGTGATTTAATTGCAACAATTTTGCTTAATTTGTTTGGTTCAATTTAAGCTTTGGTTTAGATTCTTATTTAGATCCAATTTTCAATCATAATGTTAGTATCAAGCTTTGAGAGAACATGGTTGATTGGGTTGTGGGCCCCAATTGAATAACAATTAACCAAAACCGATTAACTTTACAAACTGCACGAAGCACCTCATGAGTCAAATAGGTGACTCATAAATAGGGCTGTGAAAAAAGCTCTTTGTTCGCAAACAGCTCGTGTTCGGTTCGTTAAGTAGCACGTGTTCGGCTCGTTCGTTAATTAAATGAGCCGAACATGAACAAGTTCTTAAAGCTTGAATTATAAATGAGCCGAACACGAACGGTTCTTTGTTCGCTCGTGTTCAGCTCGTTTTAGCTCGAAAAAAAAATTATATAAATATTTATATAAAAATATATTACATGTATTATTTATCTAATAATATATTATATATATATATATATATATATATNCTTGTGTTCAGCTCATTTTAGCTCGAAATAAAAAATATATTGCATATATTATTTATCAAATAATATATTATGTATATTAATATCTCAATTTAAATTGTATCTGCTCTAGTGGTAATGTGGTTATGTGCCTTGTTATGCATATATTTGGTTCAGGTTTGAATTCAACACTTTACATCTATTTTTTCAGTTTAATTTTAACGAGCCAATTTCGAGCCAAACACGAACACAAATATTTAAATCGAGTCAAGCACAAACACACTGTTCACGAGCAGATTTCGAACACGAGCAATTTCGAACGAGCCAAACACGAGCCCAGCCTGAGCTCGCTCAAGCTCGGCTCGTTTACAACCCTACTCATAAAAGTGGCACAAGTGAATTTTGAAGTTGAAGTTGAACATTCTTTTTAATATTGGTTTGATTCATAATCTATTTGTATGCCATAGGTCTAATATAAGTGCTAAATACTTTAATCCCTTAAATTAAGTGATTTTCTTAGTAAGGATTTTATAAATTCATCATTAACTCAAATCCTTCAACGATCATCATGAAATTACTAGGTAACACCCATAAATTAATTTTAGATGATTGGGGAAATTTTTAATTTAATATATTATTTTTGTAATATAATTATGTTTAAAATTAATTTAATTGATCAAAATAAATTTTAGCTCCCAAAAATTGATATAGGATGATACCCTAAACCTACCATAAAAAATATAAGCATAATTGGAGGGTTTTGATTGAGTTATAATCCATTCTTGGTTTAAATGAATTTTTAAAAATTTAAAAATATTTTAATTGTCATAATATTTTTATTTTATTTTTATAATATTTTCACATCACTCTAATTAGGTGGTTAAATTTTTATGTCATTCGACGCTGCCAATTAATTCCTATTTTTAAGGGTAATTAACTAAGTAATTTAATAAATCAATTGAATCATTAAAAATATATTTAATTTTAGAAAGAATTGGAAAATTATAAAAAGAGTTGGAAATAGTACACTGTGCTTTTAAGACTCTGTTTGGGGCAGCTTATCCGCTAGATGACATTTTGAAAACGCGGCTTCACCGTTTCGAGACTGTGTTTGAACAACTTATCTGGAAACTAAGTTAATTTGTTACATTAAACACGGAACCCAGGCCCGCGCTCTGCTTTTTTAGATAAGCGGCTTATCTGAATAAGCACAAGCTGCCCCAAAAGTATCTTAAGTCATGACCATTTGAGTTATGGTTCGTGGATTGTAAATAATTTATGATTTTTTTTTAAGTAAAATTTTAATTTAGAAGTTAAAATAATAATTAAAATTTTATAAATTTTATGTTCTAAGTATTCATTAGATTAAACGTGATATTAAGTGGTTTTTTCAGGGTTTACATAGGTGTATTTTAAGGGTTTTATTATTTTTAAAGCATAATTAGGTCTAGGTTAATTAATTGATTAATTTAATCAAAGTTGATTAACAATCTTAGAGATTAATCCACCAAAACATCATCAGACCTAGTNTAACCTACCATAAAAATATAAGTATAATTGGAGGGTTTTGATTGAGTTACAATCCATTCTTGGTTTAAATGAATTTTTAAAAATTAAAAAAAATATTTTAATTGTCAAAATATTTTTATTTTATTTCTATAATATTTTCACATAACTCTAATTAAGTGGTTAAATTTTTATGTCATTCGACTCTCCAATTAATTCCTATTTTTAAGGGTAATTAACTAAGTAATTTAATAAATCACTAAATCATTAAAAATCTATTTAATTTTAGAAAGAATTGGAAAATTATAGAAAAAGTTGGAAATAGTACCCTGTGAGTCATGGTCATTTGAGTTATGGTTCGTGGATTGTAAATAATTTATGATTTTTTTTAATTAAAATTTTAATTTAGAAGTTAACATAATAATTAAAATTTTATAAATTTTATGTTCAAGTATTCATTGGATTAAACGTGATATTAAGTGGTTTTATTAGGGTTTACATAGGTGTATTTTAAGGGTTTTATTATTTTTAAAGATTAATTAGGTCTAGGTTAAATAATTGATTAATTTAATCAAAGTTGATTAACAATCTTAGAGATTAATCCACCAAAACATCATCACACCTAGTGATCCTCTATTAAACTTAAAGGAGCCGAAATGGGGCTTTGGGTTTACCAATTTAATGAATAAAGGGAATTAAAAGATTAATTAGACCAACTAACCCCAAAATTAGAATTAATTAGGCCATTGAAGCCAAATTTGGGGAAAACCACCAATTAGGCTTAAGAAAATTCTAAAAAAAATTTGTAGTCCTAAAAGACACGAAAAATTATATCAGAGAAAATAGTTAGGGTTTGATGTTTAATTTAGGGTTAATTTGGTATTTTAGGTTTAAGAAATTTCTCAAACTAACCTAAAATCAATAAAAATTGGAGCTTTTTTTGCATATTTGTTGGAGTTTTGTCAATTACTTATGTAATTTTGAATAATTGAGATATATTAAGTAATTAAATATATTAATTAATTTTTCTAATTGCACCTCCACCAGGCCATGGTTCCCTTTCCATATGGTGCGGGTTTATTTGTCACACGGTGGGATGTGTGGGTCGAATCACAACCAATTGCACCAAAAGACCAAAATGAGCGGCTGTGATTTTATTTTCTTCCAAAGACAAAGATCGCTAGCCGTATGTGCAACGGAGCGCTTATTGCATACGGATACCACACGTAAATTTATGTGCGGTATCCGATCCAGACCACTGGAATACATCTTTTTATTTTTTTTAGAGTGGGGCCAACTCTAAAATTTTTGACGGTCCTGATCGGACACTGCACGCAATACTTGTTCGTATCAAAGACCCTAATTCGGGCAATCTAACCTAATGAATTTGGTCCTTGAGCCAAGGGACTACTCTATGTTTGAGAGCTGAAAGGCAAGGGAAGGTGAGATGGTATACTTGGACTTGGGAGATTTCAGGCCAATTCTTGTGCTTAAAAGCTTCACGGAGGTAAGGCGATAAATTATCGCACAGATACGAACATAGACATGAAATGGCATAGACACGCGACACATCTATTACTGAAAATAAAGGATAGAAACATGTGTCAGACACACAATTATAATGCAAAATATTAATGTACATAAAAAAAAATTAAATAGAAAGAATATTAAGAAATATACAGAAGAGAACATAAGAAATTTAATAACACTATCTTTTAAAAACTAAAAGCGCGTTTGGCTTCACTTTTATTTCTCTTAGTTGATATAAATTTTATATGTTTATTTTTTTCTTAACAAATAAATTGTATTTAAAAGTAATCAAAATGTATAAAAATAAATATATAATATTTTGTATTAGATCAAGATTTAAGTTCTTTTAATCAGTTTTTTATTTAAAAAAAATAAAAAGATCAATGACTTCTTTAGCACCAAATTCTCGTGCGTTCACATAGCTTATACCTAAATTTTTATTTTTATATTTATGTCACCCAAATCTTTCATATTACATCTACTCTAATACCACCAATTTTAAAAAGTGAAAAAAAAACATTTTCATATTTTCGTATATATGTAAAAACTTAAATTTTACATAAAAACATATATTTTTTAATTTTAATCTTAAAATTAATTTTCATNTGTTCACATAGCTAACACCTAAATTTTTATTTTTATATTTATGTCACCCAAATCTTTCATATTACATCTACTATAATACCACCAATTTTAAAAAGTGAAAAAAAAAACATTTTCATATTTTCATATATATGTAAAAACTTAAATTTTACATAAAAACATATATTTTTTAATTTTAATCTTAAAATTAATTTTCATAAATTTTTAATTCATTAATTTAGGACATACGTGTCTTGCGTGTGTCATGCAAGTCTCCTTTTTTTAATATTATTTTAATCAGACACTTCTTTGCCATGTCTGACATGCATCAGAGTTATGATAGAGCTATGTCTGCGTCCAATACGTAATCAACACTGCATGGTTCTTAATTAGAAGCATCCATGCATCACAGACAAGCAGTTTGTCTTCAAGCACAAAGCTCCAATTCAAGTGGTGCTCCTAATGTTGGATTAATCAATTGAGCTNTTTTTTTTAATATTATTTTAATCAAACACTTCTTTGCCATGTCTGACATACATCAGAGTTATGACAGAGCTATGTCTGCGTCCAATACATAATCAACACTGCATGCTTCTTAATTAGAAGCATCCATGCATCACAGGCAAGCAGTTTGTCTTCAAGCACAAAGCTCCAATTCAAGTGGTGCTCCTAATGTTGGATTAATCAATTGAGCTGGCCAGGCCAGATCCTTGATAACCCTAAGGAAACTGATGTTGTGGGCAGAGCTGGTGTCTAGAGGATTCACCTTTGTGCATTTGTCCATGAGAGCATGAGAAGCTCTCAGGTTNCTGAGCTGGCCAGGCCAGATCCTTGATAACCCTAAGGCAACTGATGTAGTGGGCAGAGCTGGTGTCTAGAGGATTCACCTTTGTGCATTTGTCCATGAGAGCATGAGGAGCTCTCAGGTTAGCCATTGGCATGGGTTGGGTGAGCTCAAGTTGCTGTTGGGTTAGCTTTAAGATACGCTTAAGTGGGTTGAAACTTCACCGAAGTTTAAGAAGATAGCGGCACAAGAAGAAGAAGTGCGAAGGATGACCAACCCTAGCTTTCTCCTTCAAGAAAAACCCTCTTAAAGCTCTAGGCCATCAAGGAAGAAGAAGACCTCTCCTTGAGAAGGAACAATTTAGAAGAAGAAATGAAAGTGAAATGAAGAAGAAGAAGTGTAAGAGGAAGGCGGAAACCCTAGCTCACCACTCCAACATCTCTCCCATGGCTCCCCCAGCAGAAATGGCTTCTATCCCTCGAATTGGAGAGGGGTTGCCCGGTTAAGCACGACAGGACCCCCAAGAATGACCAAAATGTACCCAATAGATGCCCAAGAAGCTTCTAAATTGAGGGCAAAATGGTTCCTTTACATCACTCTCGAGGCTCATGATGAATAAGCTGTGAAACAATAGCTTCAGATGTCGAAACAACGCTCGAAAAGACCTGTTTCATGACCTGGGTCACGACTAGCACATAGGTGCCACTTTTTAGTACCAAGGCATTGCCTGGGAGATGTGCATCAAGGCAATGTGCTGGGCGGCTTGGTGCCAAACAGGCGGCGCCTTGGCACCCGACTCTCGGGAAAGTGACCTGTTTTGGCCTATTTTGGGTGCCTAAGCACCCTTTGGCCACCTAAGTGTCCGAAAAAAATTTCTAAGCGCAAAAATCAAGTCTTAGACCTTAGAGATCTCATGATGGATGGTCCAAAAAGGTATCTTGGGAGTGTGGGCCCAAAGGTCACCCCCGGGGTGCTAGTCTAGCCTGAAACTTTGATTTTCACCGGGAATGCCCAATAAATTATTCTTCCGATCTGGAAGTTTTGGGAGGTTCCATGTGAGTGAAATATAGCCACATAAATTCAAAAAAGAGTATTTTGGTTGGTCATTCACTAAAGAAATTGTTGCCAATGATCATTCTGAGCCGTGGCGTGAGTACGGTGTCCCGAATGCTAATTTTCCTGTAGCGCACGTAGGTGGACTTTGTGTCTTCATATAGACATGAGAGGCTTTAGATGGATGTGTGGTGAATTTTAATCATCAATTAGCCACCAAACATGCCTCACAACCTGAATGGGCCTCCTGTAGGGAATTTTCCCGGGTAGGGTTAAATCGCCACTAAACTTAGCTACTTGTCCCGAACAAGTGGCAAAAGGTCCTAAGTGGGTTGCTTGAGCTACTGGATGCTATAGTAGAACATCTTGAGACATGCAGGTCGACACCATACCCTTGTTACATCAAAAGCTGATGCCAACAAAGCCCCATTTATGTGACAATGGATGATCAAATCTTAAAAAGTAGTGAACATTTAGATAGCCGTTTCTATTGCATAGCTTTGACTACCGAGGTTAGATATCTTGAAATGTGGTGAATGTTTTAGATATTCAGTATGTATGTAAGATTTTAATTTTAGGTGTTAAGTATGTATATACATAANCTCATATAGACATGGGAGGCTTTAGATGGATGTGTGGTTAATTTTAATCATCAATTAGCCACCAAACATGCCTCACAACCTGAATGGGCCTCCTATAGGGAATTTTCCCGGGTAGGGTTAAATCGCCACTAAACTTAGCTACTTGTCCCGAACAAGTGGAAAAAGGTCTTAAGTGGGTTACTTGAGCTACTGGATGGTATAGTAGAACATCTTGAGACATGCACGTCGACACCATACCCTTGTTACATCAAAAGCTGATGCAAACAAAGCCCCATTTATGTGACAATGGATGATCAAATCTTAAAAAGTAGCGAACATTTAGATAGCCGTTTCTATTGCATAGCTTTGACTACCGAGGTTAGATATCTTGAAAAGTGGTGAATGTTTTAGATATTCAGTATGTATGTAAGATTTTAATTTTAGGTGTTAAGTATGTATATACATAANAATATCCTCAAATCATTTTCCCTCACTCACCAGCTCAATATGAATTGAACATGAGCCAATCCAAAGCCCAAAGCCAACCCCATTGTGACAACTCCTGAAAGTCCACTAATCCAAGTCCCAACTTCTAAATCTTCTTAAATCCAAGCCGACATGACANGACTCACCGGCTCAATATGAATTGAACATGAGCCAATCCAAAGCCCAAAGCCAACCCCATCGTGACAACTCCTGAAAGTCCACTAATCCAAGTCCCAACTTCTAAATCTTCTTAAATCCAAGCCGACATGACAAAATTCATGCCCCCTCATCAACATGATCAATTTAATCAAGCCCAAGGTAAAAATTATCATGATTAATCACCTAAAAATGGAATTCATGATAACCCTTTCAAAGCTTGGTTTTCTCATCCACCTCCTTTAGCAAGCCATGTAGGCCATGCATGAGCCACGAGCTAGCCACTTGGCTTCATACAAGCCATATGGAAGCCATGAAGCCATGTATAAGCCTCATGTGAGCCACCATGCCATTTATGACTAAAGGAGGACCTACTTTCCACACTTGCCAAAAAGCACTTAAACACTCTCATGACTCGCCTAAATCCATGCTTAGCCCTAATCTCCATGATTGGGACTTGTCTATGCTAACCATCAGCCTTAACCACCGTGGAGAGTGAGCCAGACCTATTTTCATGACTCAAACCAAAGCCAAACCAAATTTGACACAAAACCCTTTTCCTTTTACATAAAGACATCTACCAATGCTCCAACCTAAATGGATTCACCAATCTCCACCACTGCCTTCCCATAGTCAGATGGTGACCACCCAAGCACCATCAACCCACCATTGCCGACAGCAAGCCCAAACCCAAAAGCCAACCATAAGGGGCAAACTCAAAATTGATCCCATCCAATATGGCTCACCCTATTAGACCATTGCTCCTGCCTCCTCTCCACAAAAGAGGCCATTAACCAACCAATTAGAGCCTTGCCCCTCCCCCATTGTCAAGCTTATAAATGGACCACAACCACGACAAAATTGGACAAGTGCAAAAACTTTGGCAAAGCCCAGCCAAAATCATTCCAAATCACTCATACACTCATATGGAGCTCATCTCCGTCGATCCTAACTCTCCAAATCGACCATAAAAACCCTAATTTCTCTATTGAAAACTAAGATTTTTTCAGCCATCTCACCAAACCCCACAAATCTCCAAATTGATTGATCTAATAGCTTCCCCACACTCTAAAAACACTTCCCCAATCGAAAAACCCCTCTCCCGCGGTTTCTATCATAGTGTTAGACCAAACCTGATATACCTTTTGGTTTAACTCATACTTAGACCCATCCATAGAGCAAATCAACAATTGGAGGAGGTTTGTGGTGTTAAGGCGAAGCTTCTCAACCAATCCAATTGAGGACTCCTCTCTTGAATAAAGGTATAGCTAAAAAATCCCTAATATTGCGTTGGTATGGGCTTTTGTGAAGAGGCTAAAAAATCCATGCTCACCTAGCCATGTAGATGTGTTTATCTTGTTGAGATGAAGCTTTAAGAAGAAACCCCATCGAATTGTTTGAGAATCGAGCGAGATCTTAACCCTAAATCATGGATGGTTCTTGAGTTATAGTTCATTTAAGATNCAAAAATCCATGCTCACCTAGCCATGTAGATGTGTTTATCTTGTTGAGATGAAGCTTTAAGAACAAACCCCATCAAATTGTTTGAGAATCGAGCGAGATCTTAACCCTAAATCATGGATGGTTCTTGAGTTATAGTTCATTTAAGATGATAACCAGATGTTATCCATTCTCGTGTATTTGAAACGAACAACTCATATCATTGCAGATGATGGATCAAACAGATATAAGGCCCCAAATCACGAGTGTATGTGGCGACTGAGGTCTAAAGCGCGATGAATGGAGGGACGACGTGTGGTCTTTCGAAGTCATATAGGTTGAGCCAGCTCCAACATTAAGTAGGAAAGTATGAGATTTCTTGATTTAATTAAAAACAATAATTTAAAAAAATCATATATTGGTGTAGAAAAATCAGAAAAATAAAATAAAATTACCCCTGTGCTTAGTTTAAAAATATTTGTTAAATTTCTATATTTTAATAAATTAAATGTCCCAAACCTTATTTAAATAATATATAATTAAATGTTAATTACCATGACAAGAAACTTTCAGACTTTATTCCCCATATGATTAGGAATGTTTTGTAATTTTCCGTGAGATCCACCTCTGTTCTGTTGAAATAATTACAAAATATAAATTATAAGTCCGAAAAAACATGAGATAAAGTTTGGAGGGTTAATCAAAGTTAGAGACACTTAAAAAAATATAATNCTGTAATTTTCCGTGAGATCCACCTCTGTTCTGTTGAAATAATTACAAAATATAAAATATAAGTCCGAAAAAACATGAGATAAAGTTTGGAGGGTTAATCAAAGTTAGAGACACTTAAAAAAATATAATTTAAAATCAAAAATAATTTCCATAAGTATGTTTTTTTATAAAAAATAATTAAAAAATTACGGAAATATAAATATAATTCAAAATGCAACAAAATCCTTTTAATTGAAGATAGTGACTTTAAGATGACCTCTTAAAGTTTTTAAAGACAGAAATGTATTTTGAATACTTAAACATTTTTTTCTATGATTCTATAAATGACTTAAATAATTAAAAAAAATAAAAATATAGATAAGAAAAATACAAAAAAAAAATTGGTGAGTTTGCTGAGATCAGTGGGATTAATGAAAAATAAAAGTTGTTTTATAATTAACAATATTTTTTATATTTATTTTCCTATAAACAACCAATTAAAAGTTATAAAATTTAAAATATGATTAAAAAAATATGAAAATGATCCAAATTGGTCCTCTATCTTTAAGTGCCATTATAAAATTTTCCTAAGCATAGAGGACATTTTTTAAGAAAGTAACTTAATTATCATTAAAAATTCTTAATTATGGGGATTTAAATAATTACAAAAAACAATATTAAAAATTTTTAAAATATAATTCCAACTCTGATGTTTTAATTGACCCATGATTAAGAGGTCAATGAAATTTCATGGTCATTTGATTAAAAATGTAAGAGTTATGGGGGTATTAATCCTATGACCGTAATGATAATTTGGAGAATTTTACACCATAACCCTAATTTTAGGTTGGATCAAAGAGAGATGGGATAAAATTTATGATAATTGACCCACTAATGTGATTGAAACACAAAGTGTAATTAGGGTTGTGATCCATCCATGACATTTTCTAAAAATGGGTAAAATTGTAATTATTTGAATTATTATATATACGAAGAGATGAAGATTTGGATGATCCAAGCGTGAGGGGTGTAAGTTAGAAGATCAACAAACAACTGATTTGAGCCCCCAACTAATGGTCAAACAAAATTCAATCATTTTAATAAAGAACAAACACACTTTACAAAACTTTTCAAAAATTATAAGTTTACCCCAGCCTTTAAGAGCTTGGTACTGAGTTAAGTTTAATTTAAATATCATTTGAGGAATAGTTAAAGAAGAAAATATATGTGATAATGAAATATTTTAAAACACTATAAGCTCAAGCCCAATCGAGGGAAAGAGTGTAAAATTCCCTGAAAGAATATGAACACATCCTCAGGGGTGTTTATCTACATAATTCTTAATGCATCGAGGGTTGACCATTTGCCTTTCTCATGGGCTAACTAGGAAATCAACAAGTTTACACTGAGCACAATTTAAGGTATAATAATATAACTCGTAATTCAACATGAGTTGATGGACTTAACAATATAGAAAGGTTAAATGAACTTGAAATAGTCGATGTTGGACTTTATACACACAGATTACTGATGGCTGCCTACGATGTCATTTGGGAATGATAAATCTAAGCCCATCCCTAAATCAAATGCTTTAGTCTGCTCCGATGTTTCATATATGTCTGCCACTTAATTTTAAGCAAATGTACAAGTTTTCATATCACGTATTTACATTTAAAAATATTTCAGGTTTGCGACAATTACAATTTCATCAGAGATGGCATTTACACGCTTACACTTTCCCTTTTACTGCATTTTGTTGAACATATCTTGCTTATGCATGCAACATTATTATTCCGCNGCTAGCTACTACTTGTATCTTTCCTTCATTGCAACGTTCTTTCTGCTTATGATTATATTTTTTCTGCAAGTATTAATCTTATTTATGTCATTTCTTTGTTTGGAGATAACCACAGGTGGTGCAGGTGTTCAACCGCCTTAGAGACCCCGTATTTTGTGGACACTAAAGCCACCTAATCGCTGCCACTTCTCTTATGACACCTGTTACCGCACCCAAAACTGCCACCCCTCTTGTGACATCTACTCTTGCACTTGTTATTACCTCCCCTCCCATGGCACATGCTCCCACCTGCTACCCTATNTCTAGTTACTACTTGTATCTTTCCTTCATTGCAACGTTCTTTCTGCTTATGATT
This sequence comes from Phalaenopsis hybrid cultivar, assembly GCA_002079205.1. Classification (NCBI taxonomy): domain Eukaryota; kingdom Viridiplantae; phylum Streptophyta; class Magnoliopsida; order Asparagales; family Orchidaceae; genus Phalaenopsis; species Phalaenopsis hybrid cultivar. Next base: position 36,803 of record JXCR01037630.1, read on the forward strand.
ATATTTTTTTCTGCAAGTATTAATCTTATTTATGTCATTTCTTTGTTTGAAGATAACCACAGGTGGTGCATGTGTTCAACCGCCTAAGAGACCCCGTATTTTGTGGACACTAAAGGCCACCTAATCGCTGCCACTTCTCTTATGACACCTGTTACCGCGCCCAAAATTGCCACCCATCTTGTGACATCTACTCTTGCACTTGTTATTACCTCCCCTCCCATGGCACATGCTCCCACCTGCTACCCTATCTAGTATGAAACTTGCTCTCGCACGGACTGCTTTCCTGCATGCTGCTTTCGTACCTACTCCCCCACCTATTGTGCCTGTTACTTATGTTGGCACACCTATTCCCCGACCACTTCCAACCCCACTTGCTTCGACACCTCTTGAGTTTGTCCCCTTGATTTCTGCTCCCCAAATATTTACTACCAGAAGAAGACTCATAAGTTTATTTTAACAATATATTATTTTATTCTTCATTTTATATGTTTGTTTTTTGTAACTAATGTTTTTTGTAAATAGATTCATTCACAATAAGTTGTCTGTTACCTGCATCACATAGATTATCAAAAGCAGGTAAAATCAGCCTAATCTCTCGTGGAAGCAGATCCTTGCAACCACTTAGAACTTGTGGTTCAGGGTGTTTGAGGTACGATCATGTAGTTTGAATTNCTGTTTTTTGTAACTAATGTTTTTTGTAAATAGATTCATTCACAATAAGTTGTCCATTACCTGCATCACATAGATTATCAAAAGCAGGTAAAATCAGCCTAATCTCTCGCGGAAGCAGATCCTTGCAACCACTTAGAACTTGTGGTTCAGGGTGTTTGAGGTACGATCATGTAGTTTGAATTAGATTTATGAATTTTATTTATTTTTTATACTAACATATGTATTATTTTTTATGCTGTAGAGGTCCTTCACCTGCCACTTCGAGAAACATCATCAAATCTATTGAATCTTCAAGATTCAGGGCAGACAACACCTTCGAGACATTTTCATGATAGCGGGCAGGAGGAACAAACGACCTGCCTAGATCAGTAAGGAGATGTGGGGTAAGTTGACTGTAGCCCGGGTCTNTCTGCCACTTCGAGAAACATCATCAAATCTATTGAATCTTCAAGATTCAGGGCATACAACACCTTCGAGACATTTTCATGACAACGGGCAGGAGGAACAAACGACCTGCCTAGATCAGTAAGGAGATGTGGGGTAAGTTGACTGTAGCCCGGGTCTCTCCCACTAAAGAGAGGAAGAGGAAGATAAACTCGCGAGTTAGGCAACAGAGGGGGCCAGGGGAGCTGCATTTTACATTGGTGGATTAGTTCCCCATGCTTAGCACTATAGGAGTTTAGTAAGACTTTTAAATATTTAAAAACTCAATATTTGAAGTAATTTTGTGATGCTAACCAATTTTATNGCCGGGTCTCTCCCGCTAAAGAGAGGAAGAGGAAGATAAACTCGCGAGTCAGGCAACAGAGGGGGCTAGAGGAGCTGCATTGTACATTGGTGGATTAGTTCCCCATGCTTAGCACTATAAGAGTTTAGTAAGACTTTTAAATATTTAAAAACTCAATATTTGAAGTAATTTTGTGATGCTAACCAATTTTATGTTGCACAAGTGAAGGAGTTGAGTCGTGAGCTCAGTCAAGGAGTTGAACGTCTAAACTCATCGGTGCCCGGGGACATAACAGTAGGTCTCAGAGCATTATCGACTGTTGAATTCATTTTTGGTGAGGTCTAAATGCTTCTCCTAGAACTTAGGATCTAGCCACAAAACTTTCCTATTGATCATCCTAGAAAACTGAGACCTACCCCACTTAGAAGTTCAAACCACCTCTTGGCTCTTTTGTGAAGTCTCATAAGGATGGTCTCAAGTCTTCAGCTCTTGGTTGAGACGATTAAGACCAACATGTTGAAGTTCAAAAAATGAGTTCCTATAGAATCATGAGGCTTTAGGGAAACCCTGGGTGAATGAGTTCCCATAGAATCATGAGACGATTAGGACCATTCACATAGCCATACCTCACCCTATGCACACCACTGCAATTCACATTCCCCACAGACACATTCATACACCTCACATAATTCACACACAACCTACACACCCTACACCACCAACATCACAATTACAATTCACATCCACCCACATTCATATATAATATACACTCCTCCACCTAGCACACAACACATCAAAAACNACTCAAAATTCCTAACACGAGAATAGGGTTCATGTTCCAGATACTACTGCCATGGATTAGATGCTTGAAGGCTGTCTCATTTATCAGCAACCTTTCGATTCCAAAGGTCATCTACTATAAGTTCATCAGCTCTCCAGTCCTCATAANATCTCATTTATCGGGAACCTTTCGATTCCAAAGGTCATGTACTATAAGTTCATCAGCTCTCCAGTCCTCATAAGCCCCACCAGGAAGATGCCTTCGAATAATGAAAGGAATTTTGCGCTTCTGAAGCTCCTTCCTTGCGATATCCAGAGGATCGGTTTCACCTTCAAGGCTGACAAATATGGGAGCATTCATGCTTATTTGTTGAGCACGCGCGGCTAAAATCTTTGCACGCTCATACTTTGTCATGTGCTTGGATGTTTTCTTAGGTCGCTCATCTACTTCTTGTTCACTTTTGCTGATTTCAGCGACAAAAACATCAAATGGAATATCGTAGTTGCTATCTTTCTCAACCTCTGAACCTTCCTCAAAGTTAGGTTCTGGTGGATCATCCTCGTACCCCATGTCTATGTCATTGTAGTCATCATCTGCCATCTTGCTGATACCCTCTTGCTTTTCCAAATTCTTCCAGCCCTCTTCTTTATCCAACTTTGCCACAAAACCCTAGCTTCAATAGCCACAGTGAATTTAAAGGAGTAAACACACAAATTAAAAGCTTCTATTGGGAATTCAATTCTAGTATGTAGGACAACAAGGTTACAATTTTATACTATNCCCTCAAAGTTAGGTTCTGGTGGATCATCCTCGTACCCCATGTCTATGTCATTGTAGTCATCATCATCTGCCATCTTGCTGATACCCTCTTGCTTTTCCAAATTCTTCCAGCCCTCTTCTTTATCCAACTTTGCCACAAAACCCTAGCTTCAATAGCCACAGTGAATTTAAAGGAGTAAACACACAAATTAAAAGCTTCTATTGGGAATTCAATTCTAGTATGTAGGACAACAAGGTTACAATTTTATACTATTGAAATACAATTCATCTTCATTTTGTAAACTACTGTTTAAAAATTTGCATTTTTCTTCAAAGAATATTGATTAAAATCTATTAGAAATAAGACAAATATACAGATTTACATTAAATAACATAATGCATTAATATACTTAGCTTANGCTACTGTTTAAAAATTTGCATTTTTCTTCAAAGAATATTGATAAAAATCTATTAGAAATAAGACAAATATACAGATTTACATTAAATAACATAATGCATTAATATACTTAGCTTAAAAGGAAATTTGAACATAATTGCTTGAGGGTAAAATTTTCTTACTTGAGAAATTAGCCAATTTGAAATTAATATATTATGCCCAACAGATTTTATTTTTTATTTTTTTACTAATCGAAGAATTTAACTTTGATATATATATATATATATATATATATATATATATATATATATATATATATATATANTTAAGTACAAAATATATTTTGATGAAAAAATTAGAGTTGTTGATTTCACAATTGATTTGTTAACTACTATCACGAGCAATCTCTATGTAGAAATAAATCATAAACTCAATTTAAAAATGACCCTTCTAATGGAAGTTAATTTAAATACATTAAAACTTTCTAAAAAATCATATAGAGTGTAATTCAGTTCAGTTTGAAGAATGTGACAAGGTACATTGCATAAAAGCTATGAGAGAATCATTGATAGAGATTAATTATGATGTAAAAAATATGCATTAATCATTCCTTTAGAAGGATTATAGGTACATAGTTATAGTTTATTGATGGTAGGTTTTTCTGATGAAAAATAATGAACACTAAGTATAATATACGTCAATAATTCCATAATACACCAAAGATCACTTTAGTAGTCTTTACTATATTTAAAATTGAATAGACAGTTTCATTAGTATTCCACTACATATATGGCCTTCATCAAAGATAATATTGTTGGAAAGAAAAACTTGAAAACATGAATTAGAAATAGGCTTAGTGAGTATGTCATCTTGAAGATCATAAGTGGAGATTTGTGAGATTATTAGGGAACCATTAACTACTTTTCATATATAAGTTGATACTCAAGGTGAATGAAGATAATTTTCTAGTGAAAAATGTGCTAGCATATACATCACTTTTTCATAAATTATCATATATAAGAAAAGTAGATTTTGGAAGGGTNCTAATCTTCCCTGTATCGTTCCAATTTTATCGGAATCAATCCTACCCACTCATAATTAACATTATTATTTTGCTTCTACCTTTAAAAATAAAAATAAATAAAAAAGAACAGGTAAGATATGATGGACCATTCAAGTATGTAATATTTAGCAAAATAAAACATTTACCTCCTGAAATATTAATATTGATGATGAATTCTTTTAGTTTTACTTCATTTCATTTCATTTCATGTTAAATTACATGATATATAAGCACCTTTATATCCAAAATAGAAATAAAGCGAAATAGAAACTAATTAGATAAATACATTTNATCTTCATAATATTTTTTGTTATTTATCTTACCCAACCTTTAGTTTATCTTTGATCAACCTAATATTCATAGTACCTTCATATGTAAAAGTAGTCCAATAGTTCTAATCTTCCACATNTATCTTCATAATATTTTTTGTTATTTATCTTACCCAACCTTTAGTCTATCTTTGATCAACCTAATATTCATAGTACCTTCATATGTAAAAGTAGTCCAATAGTTCTAATCTTCCACATTAACCCAACAAAATATTGTCCTGCACGTTCTTCCATAAAGTGCTTCATATGAAGTTATTTTAATGCTTGCTTAAAAACTATTATTATAAATAAATTTTATTAGAGATAAATGTGACTCACATCATCCACTAAAGTCCAACATATATAAATGGAGTAGATCTTTCAAAATTTGGATCCCTAATTGGCCATCTATCTATTGATGAAATATAATATTGAAAAGTAATCTTATACTTGAAGTCTTCTTATTTTCATAATTTGGATGTAAGTCTACAAGCTTTATGCAAAACTATGAATTTCAATACCAAATCAAACCATAAAATCTCATACACATATAACTTGATAGCATCTCAATAAGATATACCCATGTGACCGATAAGAAATTGTCAGAGTTATTCACTCTATCTATGCTGACAAAATTAGAATCATATTATTAGTTTGATTTAGAAAAAAAAAAAACATATAAAATTCATTTTTATCTCCTCTCATTTTCACTCGACTATATATTACAAAAATCGCAATTCATTCTCTTCACTATGAGAATCACACACAATATTTATAAAATTTCTCACTTGTGATCGAATTTGACATAAAGATATAAGGTATCACTCTGAGTGATGGAAATAATACTCTATGATGGATACAATTTCTAAGAGATAGTTTCACTACTCTTTAGGGCAACTAAAGAAGGTTTTTCCTTGTTCTAAAAAAAGAAATGATTTATTTTAGTTTTTTATGTTGACCTCATTTTTGAATGAGATCTATTATTTATCTAGGTACCTAGGGTCTAGCCTTAAGGCTTTCCTAGAGGAACAACACAAATCTAGAACTTTAAAACAAATCATCACTCCTTAGGGTTCAAATGCAGTACCCTAAATCCCCAAATTTTAGTTGATAGGATTAGCGTTTAGTCATTTAACCACAAGTTGAGTTTCCATAATGTGGAAAATACCTTAGACAAACCTTTGACCTTAGGAACTTAAGTTTCCTTTTGGTAACTTAATGAGCACACCTATGTTCAGGTGTTTTCTATTTGATCTAAAAGAAGCCCACTGGATATGAGACTAACCATAGACCAAATTGACGTTCAACTTCTAATGGGAAAATTTAAAACTTTAAAACCTTAAAAATGATTCAAATTGAAGTAAAAGGGAATCAAAATCAATAAAAAAATAAAGAAAGTCTTAAGCGCTAAAATAAAAATGAAAACATGATAAAATGCCAACAAATTATCAAAATAACTTAAAGTTAGGACTATCTAAATCACTATGAAAATTCAATACAAAAAAAAAAAGTTCATTAAACACATTAAGTCAAAATTTAAGCAATAACTATAATATCAAACCCTAATTTTAAATGTTAAGTAAGAAGATGCTATATAATCCAATCCACCAATTAAAACCTAAATAAAATCAATCAAAAAAAGACAATAAATCTCTTAGGTAATTGAAACAATTGAAATTGACCTAAGAAGTTTTATAACCCTTTTAAAAAAAGTAATATTTTCAAGTCTAAATATTAACCCTAATTAAAATTTCAAACCCTGAAAGCCAAACATCAAACAAAAACCCTAATATCTAAACCCACCAAAATAGACCAAAATTGAGTCAAATCAAATGAGAAAATAAATAACTAAGCTAATTGAAATTGGTCAAGTTGAGCCAAGGAATTAAAATAATTAATCAATTAAATAACCCGGATTCAATCCTCATCTAAACTTTAGTTAGCCCAAAGGCTAAGCCCAAAATCAAAAGCCTAGGATCCATGATCTATGACCTATGACTAAACTATAACTCCTAAAACCAGTCTAATGACACAAAAACCCAATAATAAAATTAGAATTTAATTAAACATAAGACAACCGATAAAGACAAAATCTATGACACTAAAATCCAAATGAAAAACACTTGGCACTCAAGTCAAACCAACGCAAATCAGCTCATGAGAGACCAAATTTAGACTAGGGACTAAACTATAACACCTAAAACCAGTCTAATAACACAAAAACCCAATAATAAAATTTAGAATTTAATTAAACATAAGACAACCGATAAAGACAAAATCTATGACACTAAAATCCAAATGAAAAACACTTGGCACTCAAGTCAAACCAACACAAATCAGCTCATGAGAGACCAAATTTAGACTAAAATAGTCAAGACACCTTACCTAAGCTCTACAAAATCATCTAGAGCCCTCCTGATGCCTCCTCCATGGACATTGANAACTCAAGTCAAACCAACGCAAATCAGCTCATGAGAGACCAAATTTAGACTAAAACTAGTCAAGACACCTTACCTAAGCTCTACAAAATCATCTAGAGCCCTCCTGATGCCTCCTCCATGGACATTGACGAGCTTCCAAGCTCAACACATCAAAAGTGGAGAAAGCTTCTTTTCCTCTTTCCAAGCCATTGAATTAGATCTTCCCAAGCTCTGTTTATTTCCTAAGAGAATTTTCAGAGCAACTCCATGCAATGTCAGAGCTCTCGCGGACTCTCACAACCACAAGAGTTTCAAACCCCAGAGGCCTCTATGAGAACTAAGCTATCAATTCCCTCAGTAAAANTGCTCAACACATCAAAAGTAGAGAAAGCTTCTTTTCCTCTTTCCAAGCCATTGAATTAGATCTTCCCAAGCTCTGTTGATTTCCTAAGAGAATTTTCAAAGCATCTCCATGCAATGTCAGAGCTCTCACGACCTCTCACAACCACAAGAGTTTCAAACCCCAGAGGCCTCTATGAGAACTAAGCTATCAATTCCCTCAGTAAAATCCCACACCTTTGCTACCAAAAATCTCCACACAAACCTAAGTGACCTACTCCCATCATTTTCAAGCCATCTTCCCCACTCTCCAACCCTATTGTAATCATTAAAGCCCAAGGATTTTCCCGGCTTCACGACCAACCACCTCAAAACCCCAAAATAATCATCACATTAGCTTCACTAATGTCTAAACCTCTGCCTACACCACACTCTCCATCCCATCCAAACAATGACTAGAGCCACCATTTGGCCTTGAGCATAGTTTGCATCAATTTTAAATGAAATTAGAGCTTAGAAGAGTTGCATGTGAGTAGGATAAAGCTTCTCAACTCATCAAATTAAAGACTTTCCGCTTGGACTATGGTAATGACATAAATTCATTAAAATAATTTTTGGTTTAGTATTTTATGAAAAAAATGAACAATTCATTCCTACTTAGACATATGGATAAGATTTTTAGGCTTAGATCAAGTTATAGAATAAGTCAAAGAGAGAATCCATGAGATTTTGGTTATAGAAGGTGTGGTGACTGCTCTCTGTTTCCGTTCATTTTTCTCTTTTTTATTTTAAAAGGAGTCGCCAGCTTGTCAATCGTTGTATACTTCCCCCATTCGAATAAATCTCCCTCCCGAACCATATAAATGATTCGAAGAGGAGAGGAATCGAATAAGAAGGGACATTACGACAAAATGACAAACAAAAGAAAAAGTAAAGTCTGGAGAGTCTATGTGAGATAAACCTCGCAAGGATAGGTTAAGAATGTCCGCCCAAATAAGATCGGTCGGAGGCACTTTAAACCAATATCCGCGAAAGAAGTATCTACATAGACTACCCATAACCAGAGAGTCAGGGGTATGTACTCTGTTCTGGGGTCAAGAGCGCTCCCAGAGGAACGTGTTCCTACTGGTTAATTACATCTTGGGACTCCCAGAGGAACGTGCTCCTATTGGTTAATTACATCTTGGGGGATACCCAAGAATACTCTCGATAAAAGGAGCTTTCGCTTCAGTATTATCATAGACCTGGGGTATAGGAAATCAAATGAAGGTTATTCCGTGTGGGAACAGTCCAGATCTAGGGTATAGGCAATCAAATGAAGGTTATTCCGTGTGGGAACAGTCCCAATGCTTCAAAGCTCGCGCTGTATAAGCACTCAAAGGAAGGTTATTTTGTGTGGGAACAGTCCCAATACTTCAAAGCTCGCACTAAGCCATCGGGCAGAGAGTGAGTCTCTCACATCCCAAATGGGTAGTGGCTAATCAGCACATGGGGCCCACGGAATAACCTAAATCATCTTAACGGGGATTTCTCAATACGTCAAAGCACATCCGGGCCAAAGGGCAGAGGACAAATCGTCGTATCCCAAATGGGCGGCAGCTCATCGGCATCTGACAGGGCTCAAAGGGGCTCAACAAAAAAGCAAGAAAAAGTAATCCTAAAAGGTAGAGGTAACTGGGTCGGGGTACCACAGACCCGTCATACACAGATACTGGGACCCTAAGTCTACCTGGTCGTGAAGGTAGTCGACCCAACACAACCTGAGATCCTCGGTCAGCAATNAACTCATTAGGGAAGATGACAGGGTGCCATCCGATCTCCTATATTTAAATTAGAAGACGTTGACCAAGATGAGCCACTAAACAATAGTGAACAACACAGGGGATCGATGTCAGGACAGCTGCTTATGTGGATTGAGGAACAAATGGCGGAGCACAGCGTGGTTGCTTCGGGTAGTCCAAGGATGATGTGTCAACGAAGTGGTTAAATAGAAAATTAAAACTTTATAAATTAATTAAATCCAAAAAATACTAAATAACTCCAAAAATATCATAACTTAATAAGAAAAATCATAAAAAAAATAAAAATACCATTGAACTCGGTGAATAAAAGATAAATTAATAAAAATTAAATATAAATAACCTAACTTCTAATAGATTTTAAAATGAACTAAAATCACTAATATATATTTAAATCATAAAAAATAAATATAAAGAAAAAATTAATAAAATTTGGTGGGTTGGTTCTCTATGTCCTTAAGGATATTTCCTACTTTTTCTAAGGATAGAGATCTCCTATAAGCATGAAAATAATAAATTAAAATGGAAAAATAATTTGCCAAAGAAATAAATATAAAAAAAATTAAAAGAAAATTTAGAAAAAATACAAACTCAGTTGAAAATTAATGAAAATTTTAAACTCAGTAGAATAATCAATTAAAAAGCCAATTCTAAATTTTGAAAATTAAAATTTACATTTAAACCTAAATTAAGGTAAATATGTACTTTAAAAATTTTGCACATTGACCCTTATTGTATGCAAACATAATTAAAATAAAGAAATGTCACTTAGAAATCCTAGTACCAAGACCTAATGGATTTGAAAATGTAATTAAGAAAATTAACAAACTGGGTAATGAAAATTAATAAATTTAATAATAATACAAATACTTTATTTTAAGTAATAACTCTACACTTAAACAAGCCTTAATTAAATTCAAATTCAGAAATGAAGAAATCCTAATTCACTTTATAAGAAAATTTAAGAAGGAATTAATAAACTCATTAATCTAAAGGTTAAGTTGAAGATTTGAAGAATTACAAATATACCTCTAAGAGACTTAGTAAAAAAAAAGAGACACAAGTGGTTTATTATTTAATGAAAGAACAATTAAGGATATGTGATGCGGGTGGATTTAGTGTGTTAATTTTGTAAATATCTTTCAATATTACAAAATATACATGACAAATGTAACAGTATGCAAATTAATCCCAATAAAAATAAATTTAATGAAAATTTTTTTACCTTTTAAAATTCTGTAAACTCTTATATCCCCTAAAAATAATGCAAATATAGTATTACTTAAGTAATAAAGGGCTCTAATGGAGTCCTAGATATCGATCCCATAGGAAGTTGGAAATGCCTATTAGTAAATTCTTAAGATTATAATGTAAGCTACAATTTTAAACTTCAAAAGCGAAGTGCTAAATTTGAATATAAAGTAATAGAGTGAATGCTAAATAAAATGCAGTAAAAAGACAAAGTTAATTATATTAATTGCTAAATTTTCAAAAGTAAGATTACGAAAACTAAACAAAGTTTTTGTGAAGAAGAGTTCAAATTTAAGAAAGCATTCTTCCCCTTTACAATGAGTATATGGATTGTGAAGAAATTAAAATCATTTGAAAAAAAAAAATATAAATTATTTTGTGCCAAATATGAGCAATCTTATTCTTTACCTTCTTTTGAGTGTATAACATTGACTAATCCAGAGTTTGGTCCCTAATTCAGTAGATAGGCTGGGAAAATACCGGCTACCACTCCAGAGCTCCCACTACTCCCTCACCTTAGGGTCAAAAATCTTGCATCAGTTTCCAATTAACTGGACCAAATTGGAGATTTTAATTTGTCACCTTAAAATCTCTAATTCTGCATCTAGTAAAGTATATTTCCCTATTTATTTGCACTCAACTCTATATATGACATCCTCTCCCATGAAATCAAATGTGATTCTCACCATGTTGTAGAAAACATAGCATTTTCGGAACATATGTTTCTCAAGACATTTTAACATGCCAATTAGCCAGATCTAAAAGTAAATGAAGATCGAAGTTCAAATCATCACAAATTATTGACATTTAAAACTGTATAAAACAAACTCAATTCTTCACAAAACCATATCTCAAAGTAGGGAGAAAAATAAAGAAGACTACTCATAATTCATGAGAAGGATACGGTAAAACACAAATTTCATATATAAAAATAATTTTACAAAACAAAAGAAATAAAAGACACAATTTATCTCACAGTTCTTTCCAAACAAATCCCTAGAAGTTCTCTTCAAGACTTTCTCTTCTTACAAGCACTATCAATTCTCTCTTAGAAGTGTAATGAAGAAGAAATCTCTCACCTTCCCTCTCCTCTTACAATATTGAAGAAAATCTCCAAGCCCTTGACTTTCTCTCTCTCTATCTTTAACTTTTTTGCCCCAAACACGCCACACATATTCAATCCCATAACTTTCTCTCTCTCTCTCTCTCTATCGCCCCCTTTACTGCTTACACCAAAAACTCTCTTCTCTTTTATTAAAGGCTGCCTCCCTCCAAAAAGAATTCAAAATTCCCTCCTAAATTCTATCCAAAAGTCAACCCTTTTGAATTCAGAGGACATGTCCATTGATCCAAGAGACATATCCCTTCATAAAAGAACCTTCCAAAGTGTTTAGATGCATTGAATCACTCCAAGGGGTGTTTAGAACAAGTGTCCCTTTGAACATTTGTGCAAAATTTGTTTCGAACCACCTTAATCCTCAAAAGGTCATCTCTGGTGCTTATGGCGCCAGTTTTGGTGCATCTGACGCTAGCTTGCTTAATTCAGTGTTGTTCTGTCTTTTGGAGCCACATCTGGCGTCAGCTCTCTATAAAATGACGCTTCTAGTGCCAATGTGGTGCATCTGACACCAATCTGGCACCAGTTCTCTGTAAAATGATGCTTCTGGCGCCAATTTGACGCATCTAGCACCATAATTCCCAGAATTTGCTATTTTGGCTCCAAATTTCATCATTTTTGCTACTTTTGCTCCTAATACCTAAAATTGATATACCTGCAACAAAAATATGAAAATATCATTCTTTAAAGTGCAATATCAAAAAAAATAAACACAAAATATATACTTAAAACAACATATTATTTTGGTTTATCAACATTCTTATGAAATTTAAAGTGTGTTTTTTTAATAACTCATAAATATAATACAATTCTAAGTCAAGTAGTTGAAACCATGAAAGTTGAACATACTTAAAACCTTTAATGAGAGTATAAGGGAAAGAAAAAATTGAAGATTGAAGTTGTGAAAATCTAAATTTGTAGACATTTTTCTTTTAATATATATACATATATATATATATATATATATATANAATAATACAATTTAAAACACAACTTAAGAAATTAACTTCCTAAACACTAAACCATGAGATAAGGAGTGTCTATGATTCCTTTTTAGAGGTCATAGTCACATTTTTCTCTATGATGATGCTAATCATAACCAATCATAAGAGAACCACTAATGTTAAAAATAAGTTAACCCCGAACTCCGAGACAAAGTGGGTCAAATCAAAAGTAATTAAGTTATAAAAGTACCCTCTTTTAAATAAAATTCTTAATAAATAATAAAAAGAACCAACATAATAAGATATAAAATGAAAAGCTGATTAAAAGATAAAGCAAAATAAAATTTGAAAGTCATTGAAACTTAAAATGAACCTTGAAAATCACCAAGACTTAAAATTAAAACAAAACTAAATCAACCGTTAGTCTGCAGGAAGGCCTTTGGATGAGGAAATAACAAAGATTCCTCTGGTCACTTATGACAAAGCAGTTCACAAACCCCAATGACTCCGAGATGACAAAACCATGGGATCTTGATCGGGTTTTTATAAAAAGATTTAAATTAATAAAATAAAATCCTATCAAAAAAGTAAATTGATTAAAAATCAAGTTAAATTCAAACAAGATAAACCTCATCAACCCAACAAAATTCTAAAGATCTCAAAATGTAATGAAAACCCTAACAAACAAACATAATCAAACTCAACTCGAAAAAGTTTTCTTGGACGACCCAAACCGAGGTTGCTAATAAGTATCATCCAGTCAAGATAGACTAGTCACATTTCTTGACTAAGTAAATCCAAAACCAATGCTTTGAGATGACAGAAGCTCATGGATATCTTGACTGAGTCATCTTAAATAAAAGGATGAATCTTCTCACTTCATCACTTCACCTTTTGAGTTATCATTTTCTTTATAGAACTAGGAATTGTTTTAGTTGATTGACTATCAAATGTCTAAATCATCCAAAAGAAGATGAAACATGAAGCAAGTGATGAACTTCAACTAAATTTACTATGGCAGTTTGAATGATAGCAACCAATGAGTCTGACAAAGGTATAAGACTGACACCCCTTGATTGTCCTTGTTCCTTATGTTTGCTCGACAGGTCTGCCTCCATTTTATGTTAGTGCTTTTTTGTACCTTCTGCCTAAATTATCATTAGACTCATCTAAGGACTAAATTTTCTACCCAAACTAAATAAATATTTTAAACTTAACTTTTCAAAATTAAATTAAACTCATAACTAAAACAAAATTGCTTAAAAATTTACATTCACAACTCTATAAATATAATGCATTGAATACCACATTGATTTGACAAATAAATAAAATTGAATGAAAACCTCTTTTATGATATAGGAATATGACCGAGAACATGATCATAAGCACATGCATAATTATATTGCTTGTATTCCTTGTACTTTTGACGCTCACACATTGCACAAATAAGAGGATGGTTTGTCATGTGAGAACCATTCAGCTCATAGAAGTGAGTTCTGCCCTTTGCATTTCAATTGGCCTTGTGAATTGATCTTCTAAACATTCATCATCAAGGACATGCATAACCTATCACAAAACCGGCTTTGATTCACTCTGCACTAAGAGTTAACTAAAATAAGAGTATAGTGAGCTTTAAAAATGTTTAAATTTTAAATTCCAAAAATATAACTATATTATTATAATGACATTTTACATACCAGACATATTTGGGTAGCTTGATTTATGATCAAGTTGTAAAACCAACCACTCGTAATAAAACAACAACCTACCCTATCTTGCATCATTGAGACTAATCATGCATGATTATAAAAGCATTTAGATGATTTAGATGGCAGTCCAATTCAGGTAGGGTTCTATGTCCATTGCATTATGCTTGTTTGAATTTTCTCACCCTTTAAACTAGGTTTCAGAAGTAAATTCACTTTAGTTATAGGATTCTGAGGTTGTTCATTTAGTTACTATGTAAATATTCCAGCTCTAAAATAATTGGACCCCAATAATAATAAAACAAAAAGAAATTAAACGAAAATGTTTTCCCAAGTAAAAAATAAATAATAAAAGCAAATCAAAATCTAAATACTCCGTCAGCTCTAAAAGTTGGGTCCCAAACTTAGTCTTCTTCCAATTCGAGAATTGGGTTCGACTCTATATTCCTTTCAGGGCTTTTCTTATGTTTGAAAACTTCACCAAATACCAAAAAAAACTTAAATTTGAAACAAAAATATAGCAAGAAATCAAATAAGAAATAAGTATCCAGTTTAGAGAACAGTTCACGAAACATATGACTACCTTTGGAACTATTTGCGATCAGAACAAAATCATGAAGATGACATTTTGAACTTTTCAAATTTCAGTAACAACTTCCCTAAAATTGACATTTTCATTCGTTGGAGGACTGGACTTGTCTGTAAGCAAAAGTGATTGCTACTTGAGGTCGATGATTAATTTCATGTCCAAATTTGATGAGTTTGAGGTGACTCGGCAATGTGCCATCAACTAAGCTCAATTTGAATTGTGAACAAAACTTTCTGTCACTAAAAAAGGACTCTAGCTGGAAAGGTGGCTGCCATTCTTAAGAGCAGTCTCAAGTCTTTTATCATTTGCCCTACTGGCACAGCTAAACCAATGAAAGATGTTATCTTATAATTGAAAGGGAAAAGTATGGTAGAAGAAGATTAAAGAAGAACCTATTGGAGACTAACTTGCTGCACTTTAGCCTAGTCCTAGTGACGAGTTTGTCAAGAAGCAGCAGTAGACTTAAAGATCTCCAAAGAAAAGGCTTAATGATCATAAGCACATGCATATATCTTATGTGACGCTGCGATTCATAATCTTTTATCAATTCTTGACATATTGTAATCAACGAATTTAGAATCTAAAGCCAAGATTTTTATAACTTTCTCCATACGTTTAGCTTGATAATTATTATCAAGAAAGTGTTCTTAGAAGAAGAAAAAGAACACTTCAATAGTTATTTAAAAACTTAGAAAAGAAAAATAATAAGGATTTTTAAAGTAATAACTTATAAATATAGTTAAATATTTCTTAAAATCTATGTCTTTTATGAATCCTTCTTGATAGTTAGAATTAAAAACCTATATTTTAAAACCACAGCTTTTAAAATCATACTTTTAAAATTATATTTATGTTGCAACCACACCTCATTGTATGAAGTAAAATTTCCTTAATCATTTAAAGTGAAATTATTAAAGTTATTATTATAAAAATAGCTATTTATAAAAATACTTATTTATGTATATTCATTTCTAGAACCTTTTCAACATAAAATTTTAAAACAATTCAATTTCATTTATAGAATTTGTCAGTCTAGCTATTTGATGAGAAGTTGGTGATTGTTTTTTATTTAATTAGCATCTTCTTGCAACATTTACAAAATTTGAGAACTTTTTTTTTAATTAAATCTTTGAAATTTGAATTCTGAGTGTTGAGGCATCATTTAGTTAGTTTGAAAAGGTACCTTTTGTTTAGCACTTTTCAAGAACTTAAATATGATGCATATATAGTATCATAATAATCCCAATAAAGTGAAAAAAAATTTCAAGATTAAAATTACTAAAAAAAATTAGGGATTTAGATATTTAGAGTGGTTAAGGTTTTGTTAAAATAGAATTGAGTTCTTATGTTCTTAACAAAACAATAATATTAAGAAAAAAAATTACGCAACAAAATAATGGTCTCTTCTTCAAAGAAGCAAAACCATATTTAACAGTTAAGAGAGCTTGCTTTCATTAATAATGTGATCCTCATTTTTATAAATAGAAGGTCGTACAACTATAAACTTTGTTATAGCTTGAATAATATGTAAACCATTAGCCTTTAGAATTCTTTGAGATTACCACCACAGGTTGGCACTCCTCCTCCTTCAAAAGCACGTGATAGGGAAATTCTCCTATTACTTGTTGCTATTTGCCTTGTTGTGAGCTTTCCTGCAACATCTTAAGTAGAAGCACTATGAATTATCAACATCCACATCCTTATTATTATATATATTATTTTTATGGGTAAACTATTGAAGTCCCCTACTTTATTCTTCTATGATTGGCTACCATGCACTCCTAATTAATGGTTGCTTTGTTAATGTTCTTTATGATCCCTTTTTTCAGTCAGTCAAAGGTGTGACATCATACCCATTCTTCCCCTCCAATGAACAACCTATTTAAATGTGCTCATTTTAAACTAGATCAATTACTTATAAGAAATATAAATTTTTTGAACATCTCACTGATTGTGTTGCTTGAATCTCTTTTGCCATTGATGGCGTAACCATCAATAAGCACCATATCACTTTTAGTTAACTCCTCGATGTTCCCCTCATTGGTGTGTTGTGGGAAAATTTTACTCACTATGGAAGTATTTGAGGGACTTTCTATTTAGATGACCAGGCATAACATTTTGAAGAATAATATATCTTTTCGAATGAAGAAAAATATTATCTAAAATATGGGTCTGACCACCCAGATGATGAAAGCCTTTGTCAGTATGTGAAACAAGTTTTTTCTTCTTTTCTCTTACGTTATAGTTGTAAGATAATGTCTATTTTATTTCTTGGGTCTCGTTCCCTTCAAGGGCAAGCCCTCGTAGCTAATTACATCATTGGAGCAGTGAGTCCTAGATAAAACTCTCGATTAATGTGATGAGCCAAATTGTCAGATATCAAACTTTCATAATTGAAGTAATTTGAGGGTCTAACTTACAAGAATTTAGTTCAAAGGTACGAGACATATAATCTAATGATAATGTGTTATGGAAAAGACCTGAGATATAGATTAAAATTTAATGAGTGATTTGAAAGAGTATGAATTTGAACTAATCAGGTGAAGTCAAAAAGGTAAATTAGGGAAATTAGATTTGACTGACTGAAATGGTTGGAGATCCTAAGCTAAGTATAGAGCTAAGTAAGATGTGATTTATAGATGAAGAGTGAAATCCTAGACTCTACAAGGAATTCTATGGGAGGACTACCCTAGACTTTAGGAAAAACATCCCCTGTCAAAATGGGCACGACTTTACTTCATCCCGGGAACATTGGTATCCATTGACTTTGGCTGACTCACAACTAGGAATCCCCCCTGAATGTCGTAGCATGAAGAGTTCATATTTTTGAAGCAGTCCGAAATATCTTTGTAAGTGACCGTGAGTTACTTCATTCTAAGGTATTCCCTCTAGTTATAAGGGGTAGGTTTGTTGTTTTGTATGTTACAGTCTTTACCACTAACTAGGATACCTAGACTAATCTAAGCCTCTACACTTAGACTAACATAAGGTAAACACGCCACCTTTTGTTTGGTGTCTAAGTTAGCCAACCTAAGGTCCATGTCAGATCTATCTTGGTTTGGTTCCCATTTTTTATCTTGGTGTATTTTAGATATTTATTTGACGTTCAACATTTTAATTTATGTCTTACTTCAAATCCTAGGTTTGTCAATCATGTTGAGAAATCTAAGTTTTTCTAAGTTTTGAGTTTAAAATTAGGTTAGACAAAGTTTGCATCATGTCTAAAGTTGGTTTTGCATTAGACTTAGGTTGGGTTATGTCTAAGGTTGAGTTTGGGTTAGAACTAGGTTTATGTTAGGTTTGGTTCCAACCTAGGTTGGGCTTGGACTGAGGGTTTAGTTTAGGTTAACCTAGGTTGAGATATGTCTAGGATTGGGTTTGTTTTGGGTTAGATCTAGGTTGGGTTAGGTCTAAGGTTGGGTTTGCTTCAGACCAAGTTAGGTTAGGTTTGAGGTTTTGGTTTGGGTTAGGTTTAGTTTATAGCTAAGTTTATGTCTAGGTGTATGTTTGAGCTAGTATTTTTAGTTTATATTTAGGCTATTGTCTAGTTTAGGTTGATTATAAGGTAGTAAGATTGGCTTAGGATTTTTAGTTTGGGATTGTATTAGACTAAGTAGGCTAAGCTTAGGCTGAGTTTAGTTCGACCAAACTAAAGCCCGAAACCAAGCCTAATCCATGGCTATTGAGTTGACTGAACAAATATAAACTCATTGTAAGGAAAAAAAACTTAGCTTAAAATAGATGGAAAAAGATTTTACTAAGGACTAGTCTGATCAGAGGACGATAAGGCTCGCTAGAGAGATTCCTTCTTCTTTCTCACTATGTTGGAATGCCAGAGGGTTTGTTTGAGTGAGATTGTCAGAGAGTTGTCGTGTCCTGGAGTATTTAGAAAGCTTCCTATTTATAGGCTAGGAAGGCGGTGGCAGAGCCCTTCCCCTGGTCATTCAATTAGGTGGCGGGTCCACGATCATGTTGAATCAGATGGTTAAGGAACCACAGATCACCGTTAACAAAATGATTCAATAGTTTGTGCTCTGATCCGGGAATGAATGCCATGGGATGATGGTTTCTCAGGTGTAGTGACCATGCTGAGTGGTCACTCCAGTTATACTAAGGTGTGGTCACGTCCAGAGCTGGCATGACCATGCCGAGGAACATTCAGGTGTGATCACACCCATGTTAGGATTGACCACACCAAGTTATTTTTGGACGTGGTCATGTCCAAGCTTGACAGGAAAATGTTAGGAAAAAAAAAAGAAAATTTATTTTTTGGCCAATCTGACTACACTAGACCTAGAGAAAATCTTCATGCATGTCCCATGTCACCAGAAATGAGGTCAACAAATGAACCTCCAATATGTGTGGTGAATTGTTTAAAGTATGCCACACATATTGGCTCTGACTGAAGAGATCAACCAAGTTTGAATGACATTTGATTTTCTTTAGATATGTCAAATATTTAGAGTTTGAAGTTTGTGAAGTATATCTTTTGTGATATACTAGGAATTTTAGGTTTACTTTGACAAATTAGGGTTAAAAATTGATGTTGATTTAAATCCACCCAAAAAGTTAAACAAGTCAACTAGATTAGTAAGGACACTACTGGAGCTTATCGTTCACCTTGCTATCTAGTTGGACAGAGTAAGAGAAAGTATCTATACTAGAAGGAAAAAGAGGACTAACATCCAGCCTAGAAGATAGCCAGAATAACTAGATCAGGAAGGAAATCGCTGAAGCTTATCATTCATCCTGAGAGCTAGATAAAAGAACATTCAAATGATTAAGTTGATTTAGATTTGCTGAGGAATTCAGTTTAAGGATTTGTTATGTGAATTTGTGCTATACATGGACACATTAGGAAAGAGAATACACGAACTTATTCTCAACTTAAGAGATGCATAGAGGTGACTTGATCAAGATAGATGAGATAAGGTCTAAACTGAAGGCAAGTTAAGTGGTCAGTTCAAAGCGGGTAGTTCAGGGACTAATGTCTACCCTGAACTTTGATCCGTTTGTCTCAGAAGTTGTTCATTGGGCTTCAGANTATCAACTAGATTAGAAAGGACACTACTGGAGCTTATCATTCATCTTGCTAGCTAGTTGGACAGAGTAAGAGAAAGTATCTATACTAGAAGGAAAAAGAGGACTAACATCCAACCTAGAAGATAGCCGGAATAACTAGATCAGGAAGGAAATCACTGAAGCTTATCATTCATCCTGAGAGCTAGTTAAGAGAATATTCAAATGATTAAGTTGATTTAGATTTGCTGAGGAATTCAGTTTAAAGATTTGTTATGTGAATTTGTGTTATTCATGGACACATTAGGAAAGAGAATACATGAACTTATTCTTAACTTAAGAGATGCATAGAGGTGACTTGATCATGATAGATGAGACAAGGTCTAAACTGAAGGCAAGTCAAGTGGTCAGTTCAAAGCAGGTAGTTCAGGGACTAATGTCTACCCTGAACTTTGATCCGTTTGTCTCAGAAGTTGTTCATTGGGCTTCAGGCTTCTAAAAGTCCTTCTACGACATTCGAAGATTATACAAGAGAATTGTACATACTCTATTAGGATTACAAAGTCAAGACTTGCCTTATCAAATTCTATTTGGGGATTAAGATCAATGAACCAAGAAGTGGGAAAATTTGTGTTTTGTATTGATATGTGTTAGTTCGTTGTTTAAGTATTCAATGACTAGGACTAAGAAAGGTACCAGACTAGGATGTTATTTTCACTAGACTTTGCTTAGTTTAGTTAAGGCATGAGCTTATCGTACTTGGAAATACTGTAAAAGCAATGAACTAAGTTGCTCACTGCGAGGGTTATGTCAGGACTTAATCCAGATAATGGAGAGCTAATGTCTGCATGTTCCTTTAGTCCACAATGGATAGGCTTAGCAATTCTGAATCGGTAGTGTAAAATGGCTATACTAGGACCCATCCTAGATTTACAGAGCTAAGGCATCAATTCATGTTGAGGCTAGTGTGCAAAAAAAAAAAAAAAAACTAACAAAGTTNTGGGCTTCAGACTTCTAAAAGTCCTACGACATTCGAAGACTATAGTAGAGAATTGTACATACTCTATTAGGATTACAAAGTCAAGACTTGCCTTATCAAATTCTATGTGGGGATTAAGATCAATGAACCAAGAAGTGGGAGAATTTGTGTTTTGTATTGATATGTGTTAGTTCGTTGTTTAAGTATTCAATGACTAGGACTAAGAAAGGTACCAGACTAGGATGTTATTTTCACTAGACTTTATTTAATTTAGTTAAGGCATGAGCTTATCATACTTGGAAATACTGTAAAAGCAATGAACTAAGTTGCTCACTACGAGGGCCATGTCAGGGCTTAATCCAGATAATGGAGAGCTAATGTCTGCATGTTCATTTAGTCCACAATGGATAGGCTTAACAATCCCGAATCGGTAGTGTACAATGGCTATACTAGGACCCATCCTAGATTTACAGAGCTAAGGCATCAATTCATGTTGAGGAAAGTGTGCGAAAAAACTAACAAAGTTGAAAAAGGAGAGATATATGCTCAATATTCAATGAGCCAAACTGGGTTAAGAATTTTATCTCAACTCATAATTACTAACTCAAAGCATTAACCTATATTAGTAGCCACAACTATGACTAGATCAATAACCTGATCCCATCATGATGGTGCCATATGAGGCATGCTCTAACATCTGACGGATCACTACTTAGATCTATGGAAAGGAATGATCNTTAAATTACTAACTCAAAGCATTAACCTATATTAGTAGCCACAACATGACTAGATCAATAACCTGATCCCAACATGATGGTGCCATATGAGGCATGCTCTAACATCTGACGGATCACTACTTAGATCTATGGAAAGGAATGGTCTAGGTCAAACCAAATCTAACTGCCTTATCCCAAAGTGTTCAATGACTGTATTCTACGTTTAAAATAATTAAAGCATAGAATGTATGAGCAACCACTTGTTGATCAACATCCTACGAACTTGAAGAAAGGAATGAATATTATGTAGGCATTCAATAGATTACATGATTTGAAAAGGTACCCATTGACCAATCCAAGATTTACAAATCTAAAGAATTGAATTGATCAGCCCCAAAAATCAATCGACATCAGCTAGCCCTTCTGACTTTAGAGAGTTAGGCCACTCTAACTTCAAGTACGACAGAGTCGGGCATTAATGACTTTATGAAGTGGTTACATAGACATAACCCTATTTTAGTTTTACTCAACTAAGGTGTCTATTGCGTTGAATATGGATGTAGACCATGCTATGAAGGAAGGAAAAAATATCCTATTGGTCTGCTGTAAGTTGGATTGAGAGAAAGTCTGCTAGGAGATTTAATTTAGTTATGAATTATTAACTTAAAACATTAATCCATAAAACTAACCTTGAATGGTCTGAAATTAATCAACTTAGTCACATCTGCCACATAGGGTATGTTCAAACTTCCAATAAAAAAAATCAAAGCTTATGGAGGGCTTGAATAAGATCAAACTAAGTTAGTTGAACCTTTTGCGGTGCGTGATAAGTATAATGGATGAGAGAAAGACATTCTTTAACCTAAACTTATTGATAACTTTAGGATTATCAATCAACCTAATCACATGGTTTTGGCGCCACATAGGGTGTATTCCAACTTCTAATGGACTTGAAGAAAGTTCAAAAAGGTTACAATGGGCTAAATTGAAAGGGACATGTGTAATTCGTTACATCTCAAGTTTATTAACCCCCTGACTAATTTAAAGTCAACTAATTTAATCACATTGTAATGGTGCCATGTGGGGCATGCTCTAACTTTTTATAGATTAAGTATAAGCTTCTTTCGATATGTGATAGATTAAGTTTAGAAGATAATTAGTCTAAAGGATTGATTGCCAGAACCAACCTTAACTTGCCTAAGATCAATCAACCTGGTCCCATCATGTTGGTACCATGTGAGGGGTACTCCAATTCTGATGGACCCGAAGAAGTATAAACTTAATTTAACTTGTTCAAGCATCATCTAACCAATGAAAACATGCTCATTTTATGCTTGAAGAAATGCTTTTAAGATATTTGGATTTCCTTAAATTATCATAACTTATGCTGCTTGAATCTCCTTAAAAAGGATAACTCCATTGATGGTGTGACCATGAACAAGCACCTCATCACCTTGAACCCACTCCCCAATATGCATCTCACTAGTGAATTGATCTTCTATGAATATTCTTATAATGATCCATTAGGATGTAGACACCAAGCTGTTGACATCACTTTTGGTTGAGGTCTAGTATTTCCTTTTTAGTTGCCTAGGAACTAGACATAAGACTTTTCTGTTGACTATTCAGAGATGGCTAGAAAAAGAACCCTCACAATTAGAAATTCTAAACTTATCTTTGCTCAACTTGAAGTTCCACATATGAGTCCTAACCTCTATCACTTAGAAGGTGGGGTCAATATGGGGGAGCTCAAGGCTCAAGGAGAGTCTTCATAGGATTGCTCTGCCTTAGGGTTAATGCTCTTGTGGTGTGGTCTTGGTTGGTGTCACACAAACACTTGCACATTACACACCCACTCACTACCTTAAGCTTAAACCTACTTAACTTTGATCCCTTGACCCTTTGGGAGACTAATGTAGATGGTCCCCTAGACCCCTTAGCCCTAGGCTAGGACCAGTACATGAAGGACCCAAAGTAGGGATTTCTATTAGTCCATGGCTCAAGTAGGGTGATTGACAATCTAATTATAACAAAATTCCAAACTTAGCCTTTTGCCGCCAAATATACCCAAACTACCAAATTACCCTTGAAACTCCAAAATTCTCAAAATTACCCAAAATACCCAAATTTGTACAAAAATCATTTCAAAGTCTTTGAAACCACCTAAATTGTCCAAAACACCCAAAAATTTTCAAAATTACCAAAATACCCGTCATATAGCCAAAATTACCAAAATACCTTTGGAGACCCAAATTGTCCCAAAACCTTCAAAATAATTTCAAATGTCCTCAAAATCAATTTGAACCACTTCATTGAGCTCAATTTGACCTATTTTGACCAAAAGCCCTAAATTGTCTTTAAAGGCCCAATTACCCCAATTCACGCCCAATGTCCACCAATTTGATCCCAATCTTCCCCAATGTCAATTTAAAACTCAAATTCATGATGTACAAGCTTGATTGAAACTAAATCCAAGCATAATTGACCCACATTTGAATCCAATTTCAACCCAAATAAAAAAGCCCCAATTTGACCCAAAACCAAAATCTCACTCAATTGAACCCCCATATCTATCCAATTGCTACAATTTTGCGCCATAAACTATTCAAAATATTTTCCCATATCAAATTAAACCTTAAATTGTCCCTGGTCAAGCCTCAATTCACTCAAATTCAACTTGGACCAAAATCACAATTTTGCCCCAAATTAGCCATATCCCAAAATTCAACCAAATTGAACTCCATAACCCAAAAATTTCCACTCAATTTCTATCCAAAACTCTTCATGACAACCTTAAGGACCAAATTGAACCATCAATTGGGCTTTAGCCAAACTCTAGCCCAACTCAAACCCAAGTTTAAACCAACATCTCCAAAATTGACCAAATGTCCGAATTCCTTCAAGTTAAACATCCAAATCAATTCAAAATCACTCCAAATATTTTCTAAACTCCTTGTGACATTCATCTACACCATTTTGATCAATAAATTGAGTTTAATGGCATGATTATCCCAACTTAACGCAACTTAAACCCAAAATTGAACCAAAGGTGACCAAACCTAGCCAAAGTGGTCAATCTAAGACCACTACAACCACCAACTGGACCCTAATGACTAGACTAGACCCATATAGCCCACCCTATGTGAGCCATGGAAAAAAAGTCTCCTAAGTTAAGGGATTTCTTTCCTAAAAAGCTTAAGCCAAGGAAATGTTTTCCAAAACCCCATCATCAAACCAAATTAATTGCCTTGACAGATTCCCCTGAGGTTCCCAAACCACCTGAACACCTCCCCGCCCTCGCCAGCCACCCTAGTCACTAAAGGAGCCAAAACCGAGAGCCACCTCCATGAATCTAAAACCCAAACTCACCCATCCAAGCTGGCTAGCTCCACTTGGCTTTGACACTTTTTTTAACCCTCCACTTAAGCAACTAATTGCATCTGGATTGAAGCCCAACCAGCCACCCATTCCCCCTCTATTTAAACCCCCTTCTCTATGGCAAATGAGTTAATCAATTTCCTTGGGGAAAGTCTGCCCAATTGTTTCTAGACACTCTCCAACAACTCCTAAGCTCAAGCACACAATTTTCCCCCTCTGGATCCCTCTTTGAGAGCTCAATTTTGAGTTTAAAGTTCAGGGAAAATCAGGACATATTTCTCCACAGCTCCACAGTGAACCAAACTACAATTAACTATGTACACACTATCCTCTAAGTGAGAGAAGTTAATCACCCACAAAAGCCCCATCACAGCGAGCCTCTAACCAAGCTCTAGATCAACAACTGAAATCGGCCAAGATCAAAATCATACCCATACAATTAACCACAGCCCAGGAGCTCATTTGGAAGTTTGTTGGACTCATTTGAAGCTTCTAAAACCATCTGATTGAGGCATCTCCTCTCAGACAAAGGTATTTAGCTGTCTCCTCAAATCGAGCATAATTTAACTCTCCACACGCATTTACTGTATTTCATGCTTAATAAACCGTATGAATGTGTTCATCTTGAGTAGATGAAGGTGTAGGAACAAACCCAAAGTGATTTGGTAGAGTGTAACTCGAGATCTTAAGGTTTTAGTATGGACGGCTTACGGGTTAGGTCAGTTGGGGGCGATGAACGGATGTCGTCCGATCGCACGTGTATCTTTTGAACGGTTGAGATTGCATTGGACGAGCGGATGGAACGTTACTGTTGGATGCATGAAAGCTGAGTCAAAAGGCAGCGTCGAATACCGGAGCACCGCATGGCCTTTCGGAGCCGCCGTAGGTTGAGCTGGATAAGTAGGAAAATATGGTTTTTTCTTATTTATTCTATACTAGATTTTTGAAAATTCACATCTTTTCATAGAAAAATCATAATAATAATAAAAAATACCTCTTGCTTAGTGAACAGAGGAGAATAATGTGGACCAAAAATAAAAATTATTTGTTGACTCTTTTATTTTTAATTAATTAAATAGCCTCTGTGGTACTTTAATTCATTATGGTTCATTCCTGAGGGAATGTCGTCTAATTTTTCCAAGGTCAGAGAACTTCTCTGTGCTTCTAACCTTAATTTTCAAGCTTGAATGAATATTTTGGCTAAAATTTATTATAAAAATTAAAACATCAATTCAAAAATTATGAGACAAATTTTAGTAGGTTCCTTGAGGTCAGAGAAACCTAGGAAAAATATCAAGATGGTTTGAATAATTTTGTATATTTCTATAATTAATTAAATGTGTATAAAATGCATTAATTTATCTAAATTAAATATTAATAAAAAATTATTTAAATCAATTTCATATTTTGTGTAAAAATCATGTTGATTCACTATAAAAATTTGAACTTTATTTGATTAAGTTTGGGCNTCTTGAGGTCAGAGAAACCTAGGAAAAATATCAAGATGGTTTGAATAATTTTATATATTTCTATAATTAATTAAATGTGTATAAAATACATTAATTTATTTAAATTAAATATTAATAAAAAAATTAATTAAATTAATTTCATATTTTGTGTAAAAATCATGTTGATTCACTATAAAAATTTGAACTTTATTTGATTAAGTTTGGGCACTAAAGTTGATTTTATAAGGGAGATCATATTTTTGTAGAAAAATAATTATATTAAATTAAATACACTTAGGAAAATTATGAAAAGTGATTTTTTGAGTTACTTGTGATCAGGAGCACTTAGGAAAAATAAAAATTATTTTTGAGAAAATACTTCATCTTTGAGCTGTATTTTAAATTAAAAATAATTAAAAATTCAAAAAATACAAAAGTGTTTCAAAATATTTCTAATAGTTTTCTGATCACTTGGAACTCATTAAAATGTTTTTTTNAAATTATTTTTGAGAAAATACTTCATCTTTGAGCTATATTTTAAATTGAAAATAATTAAAAATTCCAAAAATACAAAAGTGTTTCAAAATATTTCTAATAGTTTTCTGATCACTTGGAACTCATTAAAATGTTTTTTTTCCAATTTTCCTAAGTTAAAAATGAATTTCTAAAGGCCTAAAATGTATCTTTCTTATCTTTCATTAAAAATAATTATAATAAATAAATTAAAAATCATAAAAATATAAAATTTATTTCTCTGAGTTCTCTGGACTCAGNAGCAAGGCTCATTTGATCATACCAAGCTTAATTGGTTTGGATTTGGTCATAAGTCCAAAAAGGTGCATATGGCCAAATCTTGTGTTTGGGATAGGTTAGGCATGCCAATTGACCAAATTAAATATGGCATTTGGTGTAGGAGATCATGAGGAAAAACTTTCATGAAGGGTGAAAGTCATTTTGAGGTCAATTGGTTAATCAATTTGGTGGATTTTTGTTTTTTGACCCATTTTAAGCATATTTGGCTAAGTTTGGGTCAAACTTGAGCTAGCTTTGGGCTAAGCTCAAATTGATTGTTGTGGTTGGTGTAAAAAATCATAATGAACAACTTTCATGAAGGATGAAAGTTGTTTTGAAGTTGATTTGGTGGTCAATTTGGGTGGGTTTTANGAAGGTGTAGGAACAAACCCAAAGTGATTTGGTAGAGTGTAACTCGAGATCTTAAGGTTTTAGTATGGACGGCTTACGGGTTAGGTCAGTTGGGGGCGATGAACGGATGTCGTCCGATCGCACGTGTATCTTTTGAACGGTTGAGATTGCATTGGACGAGCGGATGGAACGTTACTGTTGGATGCATGAAAGCTGAGTCAAAAGGCAGCGTCGAATACCGGAGCACCGCATGGCCTTTCGGAGCCGCCGTAGGTTGAGCTGGATAAGTAGGAAAATATGGTTTTTTCTTATTTATTCTATACTAGATTTTTGAAAATTCACATCTTTTCATAGAAAAATCATAATAATAATAAAAAATACCTCTTGCTTAGTGAACAGAGGAGAATAATGTGGACCAAAAATAAAAATTATTTGTTGACTCTTTTATTTTTAATTAATTAAATAGCCTCTGTGGTACTTTAATTCATTATGGTTCATTCCTGAGGGAATGTCGTCTAATTTTTCCAAGGTCAGAGAACTTCTCTGTGCTTCTAACCTTAATTTTCAAGCTTGAATGAATATTTTGGCTAAAATTTATTATAAAAATTAAAACATCAATTCAAAAATTATGAGACAAATTTTAGTAGGTTCCTTGAGGTCAGAGAAACCTAGGAAAAATATCAAGATGGTTTGAATAATTTTGTATATTTCTATAATTAATTAAATGTGTATAAAATGCATTAATTTATCTAAATTAAATATTAATAAAAAATTATTTAAATCAATTTCATATTTTGTGTAAAAATCATGTTGATTCACTATAAAAATTTGAACTTTATTTGATTAAGTTTGGGCACTAAAGTTGATTTTATAAGGGAGATCGTATTTTTTGTAGAAAAATAATTATATTAAATTAAATACACTTAGGAAAATTATGAAAAGTGATTTTTTGAGTTACTTGTGATCAGGAGCACTTAGGAAAAAAAATTATTTTTGAGAAAATACTTCATCTTTGAGCTATATTTTAAATTGAAAATAATTAAAAATTCCAAAAATACAAAAGTGTTTCAAAATATTTCTAATAGTTTTCTGATCACTTGGAACTCATTAAAATGTTTTTTTTCCAATTTTCCTAAGTTAAAAATGAATTTCTAAAGGCCTAAAATGTATCTTTCTTATCTTTCATTAAAAATAATTATAATAAATAAATTAAAAATCATAAAAATATAAAATTTATTTCTCTGAGTTCTCTGGACTCAGATGTTAAAAATAAATTTTGTAATTAAAACATATTTTCCATTTAATTAACTCACTAAAAAAATCAATAAATAATTATAAAATTAAAATAAAATTTAATTTAGAAAATAATGGTATTTTGCCTAAATGTTTCTTTGACCTAAGGGAACCTCTAATATTTTTTCCATAAAAAAAAATTTATCTTGATTGATTAAATAAATCAATATTGAAAATCTTATTTGCTAGGTTAAAATAATTATTTAAATTAAATAAAAATTTTAAAATCACATTTTCTTCTCTAATGTTTTAATTGCCCCATTGAGAGGGTACTTTAAGATTTTCAAGGTCATTTGAATTATATTTAATGAGTTATGAAGTGAAGGACCCCAAGGGAAAAATGGTCATTTTAGAATTTTGTGACTTAATTAAAATATAGGATTAACTAAAGAAAAATGGTTAATTTTGATGTTAATGAGTACTTTTGGATGATTAAAACATAATGGGTAAGAGGTGGAAACCAATTTGTCATCTTTAAATGATAAGAGCAAAATTACAATTTTCTAAATTATCAAGATTTGGAAGTTAATTAAAATCAAATGATTTTAAGGTTGATGGGCTTAAGTTAGGAGGATGTCAATTCACTTATTTTTAAGTCCACAATTAAATGATATGATCTTTCAATAAGGATATGCATCACTTATATTTAAAATCTTAATGATTGCCATTTTCTCCCATTGAGATTATTAAGGGATTGGTAGTGATCTAGGCTTGATACTTAAATTTTTTCAATAGGAATTAGAAAGTAACATGATTGATGATAAACACTTCTAAACACTACGAGCCCAACTTTAGTAGTGGGTAAAAAAATCTTTAATGACTTGAGCTTGCCTTAAGGGCTTTCACCTGCATAACTTTTAAGTGAAATATCAACTGATTAACCGAGTATCCTGCCTTCAGGATGATTAAAAATGTTAAAGTTCACCAAGTAGCAGGATAACCTTTATAACTTGACCTTAAATGATTAATGAAACAACATGATAAGTTCAAAGCGAACTCAAAATGTTTCAAGAGATCTTGGAAGCAATTTAGGGTCATTCGCCGAACACTTTAGAATCTATTGGGCATTTTGAAGGACAAATTATACTTGTTATATTTTTTTTCTAAAATCATCCATTAAGATCTTTTAGGGCTCAATAAGTTATAGTTTGGAGTCTGCTAGATACACCTTCATCTACTCTTGCAATTTAAATTTCTTGCAAAGTTATATACATGTTGTAAAAGCTAAACTTTTAGCGAGAATGTCGAGAAGATGACAGGTACGCTTTTACTGTGTTATTTAACTTCTGTCATTTTAATTTCTACAATTTACTTTTACCGCAAAATATTATAACTGCTTGGGTGTGCACTTTACTTACTTACAAAATCAAAACAATTTTTTTTTTAAATATAATCAACATTTTTAAAAATAAATTATTTCAAAGGTAACCATAAATCCTTTGAAATTTCACTAAACATAAAACATTCTTTTAAATTTATGGGAGTCCCTCGGAGAAGGTAACCCATGGTTGCTAACTAGATCTCCCCAGTTTCAATGGTTTTCACAACTCGTTTAAGCTAAGTAAACTCAAAAGAAAATAGTGATACTAGAACGAGGGAATTGTGGGATCCTAACTGGCGTCACTCTAATCAACTTTAACTCCCCCCAATGATTGAACTTTAACTTGTCATTTAAACCTTTAAACCTTAGACTTTAGGACTGCCACTTCACCGAGGAGCATGGAGCTAACTTTTTGGGCAACCTTCTGCAACAGTGATCTACAATAGCATGAGGATCTATAACAACATATCTTTCTTTAAAATTAAACAACAAGCCATAAGATTTTGAGTTTGTCCGCCTAGTGTGACATAAATCCTTAACCTTTTTCTTTAGGCATGTGTGTGGCTCTACTATACAATTTAAGCCCTAACTTTTATTAAGATTCCAAGGTTATCATTTGTCATGACCTAAATTCTCACATCTTCTAGGCTATTTGTGCGACCGTCTCACACAGATGTAAGCCATAACTAATAAAATTGATAGGATATAACATTTAAATAACTCTCCCCAAAATTGAAGCCGAACCAACGATAGCTTGGGAAGTCACCGAGGTTCTCCTCAGGATCCATAACATCCCTTAGTTCCTCTTCCTTTGGATTCCATACAAATGTTCCAAATTTAAGTCATTCCTATTTCACACCTTTTTGTATGATCTTTTGAAAAGTCCCATCCTTTGAAATTCTTTAAAACAATATCCCTTGATTTTATTGAGAGTTTCTTTAGGTGACTTCAGTTATCTAAGATATAATTAACTATAGGGGATTGTCTTTATAAGAAACTTTTAAGAAATCAGCAACTTGTCGGTCAACATAAAAAAATGATTTTTTTTGTAGACTTAAACAGATGTCATAAATTCTTTAGTTTATTTAATCGAGTCTTACGAGTAAGTATTGTGTCTACCCTTCATGATAGATGCATTACTTGCTGTATTAGAGTCATTTATTTAAACTACTGAAGATATGTGATTGATTCAGTCTTATATTTTCAAAATTTAAAATACTACTTTTTCCAAATTATATATATAAATTAAATTAAGCTGGGCGTCGGGATATCCATTTCGGTGACCGACAATTTCTACTTTGGCCACCGCACAAGCTTATCTCTTTTAATCCCAATGTTGGTTCTTTTCTCTAGTCTCAATGGGATGAATTG
Organism: Phalaenopsis hybrid cultivar; assembly: GCA_002079205.1. Taxonomy (NCBI): domain Eukaryota; kingdom Viridiplantae; phylum Streptophyta; class Magnoliopsida; order Asparagales; family Orchidaceae; genus Phalaenopsis; species Phalaenopsis hybrid cultivar. The sequence continues at coordinate 68,343 of JXCR01037630.1, forward strand.
TAAAATGACTAGCTATAAGTTTAAAAAGTCATAAATTATTCTTGATTTAAATAAATGTATTTATGGTACCTAATAATGAAAACCTAACATCAATAGAATTTAGCTCTATTGCCACTTCCCAATCCACTTGCAAAAAAATAAAAAAGGATTTATTGGGATTTAATAGCTTTCTTGTATATGAATTGGTCAAGTATGCCTTCACATGGACTTTATTCACTAGAGCATTGATTTTTGTACTCTTATACCATTGATTGTTAATTATTAATCAACAAATTCATCGAATACTCATTAAGAATTATATTTTGAGTCATAGTTCAACTACCTTTTTAACTTAAAGAGCATATTGCATTAAACGATTTGAAAAAGTTGTGTTTAACTCTATTGATTGATTAGCACAGTCATGTTTGTATGTATTATTATCTAAAGATTAATCCAAAATATAAAACACGGCCAATCACATTATTTGCTCTTTACTACCAAACAACTATCATTTGAAGCACCTCGCATCAACTAAACTTGTTAATGAAAGCTTAGCTTTTCTTTTCTTTTTTTACCTTTATTCCCTGTGAAATATTAGCATAACATCAACACTTAAGGACCTTAAATAAACCAAGTTGCTTTCATGCCACCATGGTGCTTCTTCTTACAAAACCTTTTGTTATCCTCATTAATGAAAACTTGACATATTTTATCTTTTACCTACTTTGCTAGCAGCTTAATAAGGCATGAATATACAAGATAACAAGATTACCACAATTTTTTTACCAACATTTCTTCCTATTACAAGCCTATGGAAATTCTTGTTGATTACTATTTGACATATTAAATTTGTTTTTTCTAACTTTGCTGCTATCTTAATGTACTACCAACCTAAAAAAGGCCTTAAATAACAAAACTATTTTTACAATATTAAAGTGATATGATAATAATCAGTAAATTTTTTAAGCTATTAGGCAACCTATAATCTCTTTAAATTTTTGAAACTATCTTTATGTTTCCTAAGCCTAAACATTTATTGAGTCCTTAAATATACCTATAAATAGTTGCTGGATATATATATTTATATATATATATATATATATCCATTTGGTTCCAAAAGTCATATGAACTAAAAAGATCTTAAATTAACGTCTCTTCATCTCAAGTCACTGGACTTATTATTAATGATAATTTAGCATGACTTTATCATTGTGTTTTATTGTTGACCCAATAAATTGATTGTTTGAAAAAAAAAACTCTTGAATTAACAAACTATCATGGTAGGTCTTCAACCATGCAACTGGCAAAACTTGATATTATTGCCTTTCTAAATTCTTTACTATTAACTTGATAATATCAATAGCTTAAAAATAAAAAAAAACCAACTTTTCATTATGTTGACCCATACATGCTACTACTAATAATAACTTGCTATAAACACTTTGTATATGTTTTGAAGTAATTCAAACAAGTTGTTAACCCAATAACACCTTAAACTAACATATTTTTCATAGTTTGTAATTTACCAACTTTATTGATAGTAGTCTTACACCATTTTTTATCTTGGTTGGGAAATATTATTTACACACTAGTTCTAATATAATAGATTTTTTGACTAAAAATTCATCAACTAACTCCATTTCAAGCTAGGATAAATGTCATCCTCACTAGTGAGAACCTGACATAATTCCTTTTTCCAAATTAATAAAATTAATCATATGGATTTGCTATTTTATGATCTTCAAAGAACATTAATTCATTAGCCAATTATTAATGTTAACTGAACAAGACCATTTCTTTATATGATTATTTATCCATCTAATAGATACGATACCTAAAAGACAGTAAACAAATTCAACTTCATGCTAAGAAAAAGCAGGGATTAATTGATAAGAGCTTGATAATTTTTTTATCCATAGTAAATTATTCTTTTTATGATTACCCTCTAATTTAATGAGCATTTAGTTTGCAAATAACTTAAAAAATACACCTATTAATGTCAATGACTTTATTCATATTGAATAATTAATCCTCATTTTTATGATGGAATAAAGCACCACTTTTTTTTTCACCTCAAAAGTTTTCAAACTCCAAATGTTCTTCAGAAAATAAATTGGTATCACCACTACCATTAGTATTGAATTTTTACCTAGACTAAACAACTATTGTTCAATATGTTATCATTACACCATGTTTGAGTGCTACGTTAGCAAAGCAGCTCGTAAAGAAGACTATTTTAAAAATTAAAAGCATTCTTGCTTCTTTTTTTTTTCATTTAAATATTAGCCCAAAAGGGTTGCTACAAATACTAACACCATGTTTTAGTATTATTTTAATAATCTTACAGTCTAAAAGGCCTATACAAAATTATCACCAAAGCCATATCACTAGTTTTTATAATGCATTAGTGGGGAGGATGCTAGACATTACTGTCATGACTTACAATGAACATAATAAAGGATTGACCATGAAAAAGCTAGAACTAATGAGATAGTTACATTGTTACTTGTCACCATTACATTAATTTAAGTTTTTTTTGTGCATTATGGTAGTCTCTATACATTGTTTATCCCAACAAAACCTTAAGCTTTTGTAGCATCATCTGAATGAACTAGCAAGCTGAGAAGTCCAAAAATCAATACTTTGTGTGCCACTAAGGCACTACTTCATGCTAATTCATCCTTTATAAAGATAAATATTAACTTAATTTAATGAAATATCCCAAATATTTTGCCATTGCTAAATTTAAATATTATATGCTTTTAATTACCTTAAACTAATATGTGGCATCTCTCTGTTTCTAATTGTCAAGCTGTCAAGTACATATTATTGAAAACAATTTAATGTGATAAATTTTCCCATTGTGGTCTATAACTAGTTAGTACACACCAACAAATATGGTGATTATATTAATATCTTATGTAATGATCTTTATGTCATATGGTCAATATTTTTTGACAGCTTGACTGATGAACTTTGTGCTTAAAAGTTGCCAACAAGTTTTGGTTGCGTGGTAAACAACTCTATCTCATAAATTGGGTTGATTTATTGCCAGTTTACCTAGTGTCATCTTGACTATCTTTTTAATAAGTCATGTAATGGTGATTAACTTTAGTTATTACCCATCTATGACCAAAACCATATTTAACATATTCATGCATATCATGCGACTGTAAATTGATACATGCGGATCTCAAAAAGAAATTTGCTTTTCAATTATTTGGATAACTTCCATTTCTTAGATTTTACATTGATCTTATCAATGGTACAATTTCACAACTTTATTTTTTATCTAATGTGCAATCATATTTGCAACATTATTTAAAGGACTATCTCGTCTCAATTATATATATATATATAAAACTCAAATATTTAATTATCTTTTCTTAATTCTCATAGTCTCTTTTCTTTGGATTTCAAAAAGCTTGTAGTGAAGAGGGTCATTGTCAATAAATATTGGCTAATCTTATCTTCTTTTTTTTATAATTCTAATAGTCTCTTCCCTTCTTCTTTATTATATATTCCTCAATTTGACATGTTCAATTGATGTTAATTTGGCTGCAACAAATGTTACTTCACCTTAGATTTAACATGCCATCTTCTAAGTGTCAAACCCCATCTCCTTGAGCTCCATGATATAAATGAGCATTGCTGACACCCCTGCAAGAATTGATTTTCATAGTATCTCATACCATTGAACTTTTTTAGTTGGTCAAACTTCTCTTCGTGCTTCATTTAACAATTCCAAAATTTCATCTTTTATGTTATAATTAAGAATCAAGCTACAATCTAAAATAGAGCACATCTACCTTTACTATAATCTTATTCATGAAGTTAACTTTTTGGTTTTAAGATAATCACAAACACCTCTACCCGTTACCAACAAGCTATGATATAGACCAAGTTAATTCCTATGTCGCGTTTCCATGCGTGTTCTTTGTTCCAACACTAGTGTAATTGATAAAGACAACATTAGGGCCATAAACGAGCCGAGCTTGAGCAAACCCAGGCCCGGCTCGTGTTCGACTCGCTCGAATCTGGCTCGTGTTCGAAATNCGCCACTTCCCAATCCACTTGCAAAAAAATAAAAAAGGATTGATTGGGATTTAATAGCTTTCTTGTATATGAATTGGTCAAGTATGCTTTCACATGGACTTTATTCACTAGAACATTAATTTTTGTACTCTTATACCATTGATTATTGATTATTAATCAACAAATTCATCGAATACTCATTAAAAATTATATTTTGAGTCATAGTTGAACTACCTTTTTAACTTAAAGAGCATATTGCATTAAATGATTTGAAAAAGTTGTGTTTAACTCTATTGATTGATTAGCGCAATCATATTTGTATGTATTATTATCTAAAGATTAATCCAAAATATAAAACACGGCCAATCACATTATTTGCTCTTTACTACCAAACTACTATCATTTGAAGCACCTTGCATCAACTAAACTTGTTAATGAAAGCTTAGCTTTTCTCTTTTTTTTTTTACCTTTATTCCATGTGAAATATTAGCATAACATCAACACTTAAGGACCTTAAATAAACCAAGTTACTTTCATGCCACCATGGTGCTTCTTCTTACAAAACCTTTTGTTATCCTCATTAATGAAAACTTGACATATTTTATCTTTTACCTACTTTGCTAGCAGCTTAATAGGCTTGAATATAAAAGATAACAAGATTACCACAATTTTTTTACCAACATTTCTTCCTATTACAAGCCTATGGAAATTCTTTTTGACTACTACTTGACATATTAAGTTTGTTTTTTCTAACTTTGCTGCTATTTTAATGTACTACCAACGTAAAAAAGGCCTTAAATAACAAAACTATTTTTACAATATTAAAGTGATATGATAATAATCAGTAAAATTTTTAAGCTATTAGGCAACCTATAATCTCTTTAAATTATTGAAACTATCTTTATGTTTCCTAAGCCTAAACATTTATTGAGTCCTTAAATATACCTATCAATAGTTGTTGGATATATATATAAATAACTTAAAGTCATATGAATAACTTGTTATAAACTAAAAAGATCTTAAATTAACGTCTCTTCATCTCAAGTCATTGGACTTATTATTAATGATAAATTAGCATGACTTTATCATTGTGTTTTATTGTTGACCCAATAAATTGATTGTTTGAAAAAAAAAAAACTCTTGAATTAACAAACTATCATGGTAGGTTTTCAACCATGCAATTGGCAAAACTTGATATTATTGCCTTTATGAATTCTTAACTATTAACTTGATAATATCAACAACTTAAAAATAAAAAAAAACCAACTTTTCCCTATGTTGACCCATACATGCTACTACTAATAATAACTTGCTATAAACACTTTGTATATGTTTTGAAGTAATTCAAAGAAGTTGTTAATTTACCAACTTTATTGATAGTAGTCTAACATCATTTTTTATCTTGGTTGGGACATATTATTTACACACTAGTTCTAATATAATAGATTTTTTCACTAGAAATTCATCAACTAACTCCATTTCAAGCTAGGATAAAATTCATCCTCACTAGTGAGAACCTGCATAATTCCTTTTTCCAAATTAATAAAATTAATCATATGGATTTGCTATTTTATGATCTTCAAAACACATTAATTCATTAGCCAATTGTTAATGTTAACTGAACAAGACCATTTCTTTATATGATTATTTATCCATCTAATAGATACTATACCTAAAAGACACTAAACAAATTCAACTTCATGCTAAGAAAAAGCAGTGATTAATTGATAAGAGCTTGATATTTTTTTTATCCATATTAAATTATTCTTTTTATGATTACCCTATAATTTAATGAGCATTTAGTTTGCAAATAACTTAAAAAATACATCTCTTAATGTCAATGACTTAATTCATATTGAATAATTAATCCTCATTTTTATGATGGAATAAAGCACCACTTTTTTTTTCACCTCAAAAGTTTTCAAACTTCAAATGTTCTTCAGAAAATAAATTGGTATCACCACTACCATTAGTATTAAATTTTTATCTAGACTAAACAACTATTGTTCAATATGCTATCATTACACCATGTTTGAGTGCTATGTTAGCAAAGCAACTCGTAAAGAAGACTATTTTAAAAATTAAAAGCATTCATGCTTCTTTTTTTTCATTTAAATATTAGCCCAAAAGGGTTGCTACAAATACTAACACCATGTTTTAGTATTATTTTAATAATCTTATAACCTAAAAGGCCTATTACAAAATTATCACCAAAGCCATATCACTAGTTCTTATAAAGCATTAGTGGGGAGGATGCTAGACATTACTGTCATGACTTACAATGAACATAATAAAGGATGGACCATGAACAAGCTAAAACTAATGAGATAGTTACATTTTTACTTGTCACCATTACATTAATTTAAGTTTTTTTTTTGTGCATTATGGTAGTCTCTATACATTGTTTATCCCAACAAAACCTTAAGCTTTTGTAACATCATCTGAATGAACTAGCAATCTGAGAAGTCCAAAAATCAATACTTTGTGTGCCACTGAGGCACTACTTCATGTTAATTCATCCTTTATAAAAATAAATATTAACTTAATTTAACGAAATATCCCAAATATTTTGCCATTGCTAAATTTAAATATTATATGCATTTAATTACCTTAAACTAATATGTGGCATCTCTCTGTTTCTACTTGTCAAGTTGTCAAGTACATATTATTGAAAACAATTTAATGTGATAAATTTTCCCATTGTGGTCTATAACTAGTTAATACACACCAACAAATATGATGATTATTTTAATATCTTTTGTAATGATCTTTATGTCATACGGTCAATATTTTTTGACACCTTGACTGATGAACTTTGTGCTTAAAAGTTGCCAATTTATTTTGGTTGCGTGGTAAACAACTCCATCTCATAAATTGGGTTGATTTATTGCCAGTTTACCTAGTGTCATCTTGACTATCTGTTTAATAAGTCATGTAATGTTAATAAACTTTAGTTATTGCCCATCTATGACCAAAACCATATTTAACATATTCATGCATATCATGCAACTGTAAATTGATACATGTGGATCTCAAAAAGAAATTTGCTTTTCAATTATTTGGATAACTTCCATTTCTTAGATTTTACATTGATCTTATCAATGGTACAATTTCACAACTTTATTTTTT
>JXCR01037660.1:9026-24856 GCA_002079205.1 Phalaenopsis hybrid cultivar
CTATTCTGAATTACTGCATCCAAATGGGACTGTCGATCGATATTGGATCAATAATTGTAAAGTCAGTTTTGGGCCTGATCGTTCATGGATCAACATATGGGCTTGGACACCCTTTCACAATTTTCTCACTTTACAGTCAGTTCCAAGTATCCTACAAAAATTGGGAAAAGGTACTTCTACCTTGGAAGCCTTTGGACCCAACTGAGAGATTCCCATCTTTTGAAGATGAAAATGACATGACTATTATGGTAGATCAAGCATCTCAGAATTTATTGCCGATTCAACCCTTAGTTCCTGACAAGACTTGGTGATCCTGCGTAGAATCAAGAAATTAGAGAAGGAGATACAAAATGTCATGAATGCAATTAATAATATCTCTGATTTATTTGATCATCTTGATTGGAGGATGAAATAACATTTTGAGCACTCTTGACATTTAGAAGATAGTTTGATACAGCTGATGAGGAGGAGAAATTGATAGAAGAGGATTCTATTGAAGAATTTCCATACCGACCCTTCTATAACCTCTTCATTCATGTGCAATCAATAGGTGATCTTATAGGAGAATCTAGTACTGAATATGAAGAATAGTAGATTTATATTACTACCTGTTTGTCAATAAGTGTAATTTGATTTGAACTTTACATTTGCTTTGCTTTAAAATTAGCTTTTAGATCTCCGTATAGTTGAGACTAAGCATAGGATGTTTTCTTTTCAGCGTTTTGAGTGTTGTGGATTGGATTGTGACTCTGAATTAATGTATTGAGGTTGAGAAAATACCAAACTTAGGTGTGTTATGTAACGTAAATTGTAACCCTTGAAATTTATATATAAATGTGATGTTTTGTGTTGTGAAAGTTTAATTGTGATAAGTACATCATTTAATCACTTAAAATTATTCCTATAATGATTAAACGGATGTCGTTGAGGATTCAAATTGATTGAAATCAACAAAATCTGGGAACTGAACCAAATCAATAGAGCCCGCCGACGACGGACTTTTCCCGAGACTTAAGATATAATTTCAATAGAGCGCGCCNTTGTTTTCTCTTAGGATTCTGAGTAGTTTACTTTATCTTTCTTCTTAAACTGATAGGTAATTAAGTTTTGGATGGATGTTGTGGAGAGTATTGATCTTTAATGTTGGAAGGAGCTGTGTTGATTTAAATCAATGCACTTCATTTACTTCTTGATTTCGTCAATCTAGATGTTAAAATTTGTTGAGAGAACATGTAAGAACTGAGCTGGTATTGTCTCAATCAACTATTGAAAAAAAATCACATGAGGTTGTATGAATGAGAACGTAGTACATATGATTGAGTGAAAATAAATAGGAAAATATTCATTGATGGGTGTAGAGTTAGAGAACTTTAAAGTGATAGGTTAAAGCCCCCAACTTTATTTATTATTTTAGGTTCTGATACGAGATGGTTAGCCCCCAGGTGGAGTGAATTGAGGGAACTCTAGAGTGAGAGCTAGTATCTTCCCTGCCTAGCCAGTCTTCAGAACTATTCAAATTTTAAATTAACCAATGTTTTTTATAGCATCTCTAAAAATGGTAAAGAATATTATTACTCCTATTTGGCACAACACAATTTGCTTACTTCCACAACAGAATTCCTATACTTATTACTGATTCATGATAAGAAGGAAGATATTTTCATATTAAGTATTTTTTTCTACAAAAACTTTAGTTATCTTTTTGTGTTGTTACTGTTTCGTTAAAATATCAAAAATACAAAAAATATTTAAATTTTAAATTCCTGCAAAAACATTTTTAGTTTAAGTAATTATCTTTTTAAAAAATAGAAAAACTTTCTAAAAAGTGCATATTGCATAATCTTCCCTGTGGGTTCAAAGTTTAAGTAATTATCTTTTTAAAAATAGAAAAACTTTCTAAAAAGTGCATATTACATAATCTTAATTTAAGTAATTCTTTTAAAAAAGAAAACTTTCTAAAAAGTGCATATTGCATAATCTACTCTGTGGGTTCGATATTTAGGTCTTAATCAAAAAGTCCTATATTACTTGATAATGATACATATACTTGTGTAGTATCNTACAATTATTGATCCAATATCGATCGACAGTCCCATTTGGATGCAGTAATTCAGAATAGCACTTTCTTTTGAAACTTTACCGATCTTCATTATCGGTAACAATTTTGCAGAAATAAATAAATGCCAGTGTTTTGAAACGAAATTTAGGAGTGTCATAAAAAAACTAACATACCCATTTTCTCTCATTTCCCAGTCTTCAGTTTCGTTTGTTAAATATTGGTAAATTTTCATCTAGTTTCTTGTCAGAACGAAGTTGGAATAATGGCAGAGAGGAACATTCTCAATCATGTATAATTCATTGATCCATGTAGGAGTGAAATTTATCCATCTACCTCGCACAAAAATGACTCCCTGGTTGATTCCATGCGAATTTGCATAAAATTCTTTTACCACAAGAATAACTACGGCGGCGGTAGTATAGAACAACACTTCCCATCTTCTCCGCACTATCATCTCTTTAATTGTCATAGAGGGATTGTTCAATCCGCGATTTACGAGTCCTCGTTCCTTGATCAATATTTTGTTCGTCAGTACCTTGTTGAAGATTCGCTGCGCTTCCGCACTAATAAACTTTCTCCGATTGAACAATCACATTCTAGGATTATCAGGGGAATTGGATGCCATAGGAATGAGATTGGTGGAGTGTCACTTCCATTTTGGGGGAAATATGAACTTATGAGTCGAATTTAGGAGTTTAAAAGGGGTGATTCTTGCCTAAAAATTGTCAAAAACTGCCATTCGTACTCCAGAAACCGCCATCTCGCCGGTCTCGCTGTTGGTGGGGTCAAGGGCACTGTCAGCGAGCCTTCTGTAATTAATTTTTTGGACTTTCAGGGAAAACCTGCCATCGACAGCGTCGATGGCGCCGTCGGCGCCCAAGGCAAAAATTGCACAGTTTCGCTCTGGTCCGAATACGTTCCAATTTTTCNAAAGGATTCATAATGGAAGCTATAAGAGTCTGAGACTTCATAAAAGGTGTTAATGCAGGCAGCATTAAATTCAACAGGAAATTCCCGCATTTGATTGATTCTATCGTCAGAATAGAATACGTTGGCATAGAATTCTTTCACAATATTTGCAGCGGCCTTATTCGTGGTGTAATAGAAGTTTTCCCACCTCCGCTCGGTAATAATTCGTTTAATTTCTCCTCCTGGACTCTCAAAAACTCGATATTGTATACACTTCTTTCCTTCAAACACTGAAGTAAATCTCGATTGAGCCTTTGCATTAACGAAGCGAGACTCGTAGAACTCAAGTCATCTCTTTTGTCATGCAACCATTTCAATCTAATCACAATTATAACAAAATTCCAAAATATACTTCAAATATGCAAATAATGGCTTCCGAAAGTAATTCTAAGAGTTCAACTCGAAGTTCCATGAATTTCTTCCCAATATTTTCTTCATATTCTCAAAATATTTGGATCTCCTCAATGTGGAAGAAATTCATGGTGAAAATCAAATATTTTTAACTTGGAGTGAAGCTCTTACTTAGAGATGATCAAATTTGGTGTCTAAATGCTTTGAAATCGCCTCCTAATCCAAGATCTCTCAAGCCCTAGGTCAAAAATTGCTTTTTTCAGAGGAAGGGGATGATGAATGGTGGCGGTTGACTGGTCAAAATCGCGGTTAAAGGTGTTTTTTCGGGATCTCGCTGTCGGTGGGGTATTCAGTGCCGTCGGCGCGCTCTATTGAAATTATATCTTAAGTCTCGGGAAAAGTCCTTCGTCGGCGGGCTCTATTGATTTGGTTCAGTTCCCAGATTTTGTTGATTTCAATCAATTTGAAATCCTCAACGACATCCGTTTAATCATTATAGGCATAATTTTAAGTGATTAAATGATGTAATTATCACAATTAAACTTTCACAACACAAAACATCACATTTATATATAAATTTCAAGGGTTACCATTTACGTTACATAACACACCTAAGTTTGGTATTTTCTCAACCCCAATACATTAATTCAGAGTCACAATCCAATCAACAACACTCAAAACGCTGAAATGAAAACATCCTATGCTTAGTCTCAACTATACGGAGATCTAAAAGCTAATTTTAAAGCAAAGCAAATGCAAAGTTCAAATCAAATTACACTTATTGACAAACAGGTAGTAATATAAATCTACTATTCTTCAGATTCAGTACTAGATTCTTCTATGAGATCACCTATTGATTGCACATGAATGAAGAGGTTATAGAAGGGTCGGTATGGAAATTCTTTAATAGAATCCTCTTCTATCAATTTCTCCTCCTCATCAGCTGTATCAAACTATCTTCTAAATGTCCAGAGTGCTCAAAATGTTATTTCATCCTCCAATCAAGATGATCAAGGAAATCAGAGATATTATTAATTGCATTCATGACATTTTGTATCTCCTTCTCCAATTTCTTGATTCTACGCAGGATCACCAAAGTCTTGTCAGGAACTAAGGGTTGAATCGGCAATAAATTCTGAGATGCTTGATCTACCATAATAGTCATGTCATTTTCATCTTCAAAAGATGGGAATCTCTCAGTTGGGTCCAAAGGCTTCCAAGGTAGAAGTACCTTTTCCCAATTTTTGTAGGATACTTGGAACTGACTGTAAAGTGAGAAAATTGTGAAAGGGTGTCCAAGCCCATATGTTGATCCATGAACGATCAGGCCCAAAACTGACTTTACAATTATTGATCCAATATCGATCGACAGTCCCATTTGGATGCAGTAATTCAGAATAGAACTTTCTTTTGAAACTTTACCGATCTTCATTATCGATAAAAATTTTGCAGAAATAAAGAAGTGTCAGTGTTTTGAAACGAAATTTAGGAGTGTCATAAAAAAATTAACATACCCATTTTCTCTCATTTCCCAGTCTTCAGTTTCGTCTGTTAAATATTGGTAAATTTTATTCATCTAGTTTCTTGTCAGAACGAAGTTGGAATAATGGCAGAGAGGAACGTTCTCAATCATGTATAATTCATTGATCCATGTAGGAGTGAAATTTATCCATCTACCTCGCACAAAAATGACTCCCTGGTTGATTCCATGCAAATTTGCATAAAATTCTTTTACCACAAGAACAACTATGGCGGCGGTAGTATAGAACAACACTTCCCATTTTCTCCGCACTATCATCTCTTTAATTGTCATAGAGGGATTGTTCAATCCGCAATTTATGAGTCCTCGTTCCTTGATCAATATTTTGTTCGTCAGTACCTTGTTAAAGATTCAGTGCGCTTCCGTACTAATAAACTTTCTTCGATTGAACAATCACATTCTAGGATTATCAGGGGAATTGGATGCCATAGGAATGAGATTGGTGGAGTGTCACTTCGTTTTTGGGGGAAATATGAACTTATGAGTCGAATTTAGGAGTTTAAAAGGGGTGATTCCCGCCTAAAAATTGTCAAAAACTGCCATTCGAACTCCAGAAACCGCCATCTCGCCGGTCTCGCTGTTGGTGGGGTCAAGGGCGCTGTCGGCGAGCCTTCTGTAATTAATTTTCTGGACTTTCAGGAAAAACCTGCCATCGGCGGCATCGATGGCGCCGTCGGCGCCCAAGGCAAAAATTGCACAGTTTCGCTCTGGTCCGAATACGTTCCAATTTTTCTATATGGATCCAATTTTTATGATGATTCAAGGGTAAATAAGAGTAGTAGAGCTCAATACTATCACATAATATTGATAATTTCAAATAAAAACTACTATAATCGTAATAAAAATAAAGATAATTATGGGTTACCTCCCATAANCCAATTTTTCTATATGGATCCAATTTTTATGATGATTCAAGGGTAAATAAGAGTAGTAGAGCTCAATACTATTACATACTATTGATAATTTCAAATAAAAACTACTATAATCGTAATAAAAATAAAGATAATTATGGGTTACCTCTCATAAAGCGCTTGGTTTAACGTCGTCAGCCCAACCTATTCAGGTTTATTCAAGTTGATTGATCATTAAAACCTCTTCAAAATTTAGTCTTTTACCCTCAAAATATAGTTTTAATCTGTGTCCATTACTTTAAATCTACTTCCAGTATTCTGATCTTCAATTTCAACAGCTCTGTAAGTATAAACTTGAGTCACAGTAAAGGGTCCTAACCAACGAGACNATTTACCCTCAAAATATAGATTTAATCCATGTCCATTACTTTAAATCTACTTCCAGTATTCTGATCTTCAATTTCAACAGCTCCGTAAGTATAAACTTGAGTCACAGTAAAGGGTCCTAACTATCTTCTGATCTTCAATTTCAATAGCTCCGTAAGTATAAACTTGAGTCACAGTAAAGGGTCCCAAGAGACTTCAATTTAGAATAACTTCAGCCTAGTATTGTAAAGCAAAACTTCTTGTCCTGGTTCAAAGTTCTTTTGGTTAATCTTCCGATATGCTTTTCCTTATAAATTATGTCATTATCATAAGATTCATTTCTTAATTCTTCCAATTCATTTAATTTCCTTATAAATTCAGTCGTTATCATAAGATTCATTTCTTAATTATTCCAATTAATTTAATTATAACAATCTCTTCTTACCACATCTTTCAAATTATAATTGAATTCTTTAATCGCCCAACATTAACTGTATTGTAAAGCAAAACTTCTTGTCCTTGTTCAAAGTTCTTCTGGTTAATCTTCCGATCATGCCATAACTTTAGTTTCTCCTTATAAATTATTCAAAGTTCTTCTGGTTAATCTTCTGATCATGCCATAACTTTAGTTTCTCCTTATAAATTCCTGGTTAATCTTTTGATCATGCCATAACTTTAATTTTTCCTTATAAATTCTGTCATTATCATAGGTTAATCTTCTGATCATGCCATAACTTTAGTTTCTCTTTATAAATTCCGTCGTTATCATAAGCTCGTTTCTTAATTCTTCCAATTCATTTAATTGTAACAATCTCTTCTTACCATCATCTTTCAAAATTTTTTAATTCTTTCAATTCATTTAATTGTAACAATCTCTTCTTACCAGCATCTTTCAAATTATAATTAAATTCTTTAATTGCCCAATATGCTTTATGCTCCAATTCTACTGGTAAGTGACAAGTCTTTTCAAAAATTAGTCTGTAAGGAGTCATTCTAACAGGAGTTTCATAAGCAGTCCTGTTAGCCCATAATGCAGTATCCAATCTAGTGGATCAATCTATTATATTAGGGTTTACAGTCTTCTCAAGTATTTGTTTAATCTCTCTATTAGAAACTTCAGTTAACCCACTGGTTTGTGGATGATAAGAAGTAGAGATTCTATGAATAATATTAAATTTTTTTTCCAATCTCTGAATGTATTTATTCCTAAAGTGGGATCCTCCATCAGTGATAATCATTTTTGGCATTCTGTATCTAGTGAAAATATTTTTCATTAAAAATCTTGAAACACCTTTAGCATCACAACAACGTAATGCTTGTGCTTCAATCCACTTAGAAATATAATCTACTGCAATTAATATGTATAAGTTCCCAAATGAAGGAATAAATGGTCCCATGAAATATAATCCCCAAACATCAAAGATCTCAACTTCTAACATGAAATCCAAAGGCATTTCATTTCTTCTAGATATATGCCAACTCGTTGACATCGATCACAAGTTTTTATGTATCTATAAACATCTCTAAAGATAGTAGGCCAATAAAATCCAGCTTATAAAATTTTATAAGCAGTTTTATCAATCCCAAAATGTCCTCCAAATTCAGAATCATGACATTTCTGAATGATTAACTCAGTTTCTTCATAAGGTACACATGTCCTCAGAATAAGATCCTTACATTGTTTATATCAATAAGGCTCATCCCAAAAATATGCTTTCGCATCATGAATGAATTTCCTTTGTTGTTGCAGTATCAGCATAGGTGGCAAAATATCACTTACAATATAGTTAACAATGTCAACATACCATGATATTTTTCACTCATTAATATTATAAAGTTGTTCATCAAAGAAACTATCTGTAATTTCATTGTCGGTGTCAGATAATTCATGATTTTTAGTCTTGACAAATGATCAGCAATTTGATCATCAGTTCCCTTTCTATCAATAACCACAAGATGAAATTCTTGCATCAAAAGTATCCATCTAGTTAACCTTGGTTTGGCATCCTTCTTTTGCATCAGATATTTAATAGCAGAGTGATCAGTGTGCACAACACATTTAGTCCCAATTAAATAAGATCTAATTTTNCCAAATTCAGAATCATGACATTTCTGAACGATTAACTCAGTTTCTTCATAAGGTACACATCTCCTCAGAATAAGGTCCTTACATTGTTTATATAAATAAGGCTCATCCCAAAAATATGCTTTCGCATCATGAATGAATTTCCTTTATTGTTGCAGTATCAACATAGGTGGCAAAATATCACTTACAATATAGTTAACAATGTCAACATACCATGATATTTTCCACTCATTAATATTATAAAGTTGTTCATCAAGGAAACTATCTATAATTTCATTGTCGGTGTCAGACAATTCATGATTTTTTAGTCTTGACAAATGATCAGCAATTTGATTATCAGTTCCCTTTCTATCAATAACCACAAGATCAAATTCTTGCATCAAAAGTATCCATCTAGTTAACCTTGGTTTGGCATCCTTCTTTTGCATCAGATATTTAATAGCAGAGTGATCAGTGTGCACAACACATTTAGTCCCAATTAAATAAGATCTAATTTTTTCTAAGGCATACGCAATGGCCAGTAACTCTTTTTTAGTAACAATATAGTTAATTTATGCATCATTAAGAGTTTTACTAGCATAGTATATAACCTTAAAAATATTTTCATACGTTTGTCCAAGGACAGCTCCAATAGCATAATCACTAGCATCATACATCAATTCAAATGGTTTCTCCCAATTAGGTGAAACTATAATAGGGGCTGTGATTAATTTTTTCTTTAATAACTCAAAGACATTTAAACAACTTTTAGTAAATTCAAATTTCTTTTCCTTTTTTAAANTCTAAAAACTTGGAGAATTGTTTATTCTTTTTGTGTTGCTTCAATCTTTGAGGAAACGGTGGTGGAGGTTTCTCCACAGTAATTTTCATTGGTGTAAGTGGATATTCTAATTCTGGGTATTCATGATCCTTTTCTTTTTCGATATCCACTTTCTATTTTTCAGTTTTTGTTTCTTTTTGTACTCTTATTTCTAATTCTTTTCCACTTTGTAATTGTATCACTTTATCTGTTCTCTTTCCTGATCTTTAGGATTTGGTTCCACAGTACTAGGAAAAGTTCCCAATGTTCGGTTACTAAGCGCAGTAGCGATATTCCCTAATTAATTTTCAAAATTCTTAATAGTATTTCCTTGATTTTGTAATTGATTTCCTTGAATTTGTAATTGATTTCCTTGATTTTACAATTATTGACCCATGTTTAATATCAGCTCTGTTATAGACAACTTCTTTTCCTTAATGTGAGTGTTACTGTTAAATCCTGGAGGATAAGAAGGTCTATAGTTAACATTTTCTTGGTTGGATGAATTTCCTAATGGGTTCATTGGGTTGTCTGCCCATTTTTGATTTGTAGAAGAATTGTTATTCCAATTAAAATTTGGATGATTCTTCCAACATGGGTTATAATAGTTCGAATAAGGGTTGTTGGCTCTATTAATAGCATTTAAAGTCTCATATGAATGTTGAACATCCACAAATTGCCCAGATGAACTCTCTTCTATCTAGGAGGTGTTGTAGAATAATTCATTCCATAATGATCTAATTTAATTGATATTGCAGCAATCTGCGAATCTAACATAGATATTGCATCAGAATCATGGATACTAGCTATCTTTTAGGATTTACCCTTTGAGAGGGTCATTAAGAATTGTTGGTAGCCATCTCTTCTATTAACGAATAAGCCTCATCAAAAGGTTTTGATATTAACAAACCACCAACCGCAACATCTATAATCGATCTAAGTGATCCCACTAATCCATTATAAAAAGTTTGAATTATCAACAATCTGGTAACGAATGATGAGGGCATTTCCTAAGAAGATTTTTAAATCTCTCCCAAGCTTCGCAGCATCTATAATCGATCTAAGAGATCCCACTAATCCATTATAAAAAGTTTGAATTAACCATATCTATAATCGATCTAAGTGATCCCACTAATCCATTATAAAAAGTTTGAATTATCAACCAATCTATAATCGATCTAAGAGATCCACTAATCCATTGTAAAAAGTTTAAATTATCAACCAATCTGGGACAAATGATGAGGGCACTTCCTAAAAAGATCTTTAAATCTTTCCCAAGCTTCATATATCGACTCTCGAGTGATGAGGGCACTTCCTAAGAAGATCTTTAAATCTCTCCCAAGCTTCATATATTGACTCTTGATCTAAGAGATCCCACTAATCCATTATAAAAAGTTTGAATTATCAACCAATCTGGTAACGAGCATCTATCATCAATCTAAGAGATCCCACTAATCCATTATAAAAAGTTTGAATTATCAACCAATCTGGTAACGAGTGATGAGGGCACTTCCTAAGAAGATCTTTAAATCTCTCCCAAGCTTCATATATTGACTCTTGATCTAAGAGATCCCACTAATCCATTATAAAAAGTTTGAATTATCAACCAATCTGGTAACGACCATCAATCTGTCAGAATGATGTTATGTCATTTCTAAGTTTAGTAGTTTTGGATGGAAGGAAATAATTGGATAGAAATTTCTGTGAAAGTTCTCCCCAAGTTCAATAGATCCTGGTGCTAACAAATTTAACCACATCTTAGCCTTATCCCCCAGTGAAAAAGGAAAGGTGCTAACAAATTTAACCACATCTTAGCCTTATCCCTCAGTGATAGTGCTAACAAATTTAACCACATCTTAGCCTTATCCCTCAATGAAAAAGGAAAAAGTCTAAGTAGGAGCTAACGAGTTTAACCACATCTTAGCCTTATCCCTCAGTGAAAAAGGAAAAAGTCTAAGTCTTTGCTAACAAATTTAACCACATCTTAGCCTTATCCCTCAGTGAAAAAGGAAAAAGTCTAAGACTACTAACGAGTTTAACCACAACTTAGCTTTATCCCTCAGTGAAAAAGGAAAAAGTCTAAGTCTAAGGTGTTAACAAATTTAACCACATCTTAGCCTTATCCCTAAGTGAAAAAGGAAAAAGTCTAAGTCTAATGCTAACGAATTTAACCACATCTTAGCCTTATCCCTCAGTGAAAAAGGAAAAAGTCTAAGTCTAACAACAGTTTGAAACTATCTCATATTTAAAAGTAGTACAAACTTCTAAAAAACTAGCGAGGTGTAAATTAGGATGCTCATTTGGTGTACCTCCAAATTGATTATTTTGTACCATTTGGATAATAGTAGGTTTACGCTCAAATGAATTAGTAGCTACATCAGGATTTTGGATAGATAAGTGAATTTCATCTGCTGTACGATTTGTGTAATCTCGTAGGGGTCTAGGTTGGTGTTCATTTTCTATTCCTTGATTGTTCATGTTATTTTTTCATAGTATCAAAATTTTTAGGTTCTCTTCTCAGTCTTCTAATTTTTCTAACAGTGCTTTCTAATTCCAAATCGTAAGGTATAAGATTTTTAGGTCCAAATTTATGCATACAATTTGAAATCAGTACACAGTAAAATAATTAACTAAATATCAAAAATAGGTTGCAATTCAAGTAAAAAATTTCTAATAATCCTAATTTGTACGTTACTCTAATTATGATTCTTATTTACTCCCCGGCAATGACGCTAAAAACTTGACCGCGACTTCATATATGCTTAAAAATATAAGTATTTAATAATGCTGCTAGAAGATTTAATTCCTCAGCAACTGTTCCAAAACTTAATAACAGTTATAGATTCGATAAAGATGGATGTATAAAATATTTCAATAATTGTAAAGTCACACTTATGAACACAAGTATATGTATTGCTCAAGTAATATATGGCTCTAATGGAGTTCTAGATATTGATCCCACAAGGAGTAATATTAGAACTACGAACTAAGATATTAGAAAAAGCAATACTCAATCACAACAATGGAATTCATTTTACTTATCTGTCACTAATAGACAATTAAAATAAATATGTAATTTTAATAACTCTTAAATAACTAATTATACTAANAGTAAAGGGAAGTGATCTTTCCTGGTGGCAGTGTTTAATTTTCTATAATCAATGCAAATATGCCACCAAAGTAACTTATCTGATAGGTATTAATTCATTATTTTCTTTTTTTCAACAATCACTCCTTTTTTAGAAACACAATGATTTGGACTTACCCACACACTATCTGAAATAGGATGTATAATTCTAGTGTCTAACAATTTCAAAATTTCCTTCTTAACTACTTCTTTCATCATTGGATTTAATCTCCTTGTGTATCAACTCTTGGTTTATACTGTTCATCTAGTATAATTCTGTGCATATAGATCGAATGACTGATTCCCTTAATATCAGCTAATGTAACTACTTCTTTCATCATTGGATTTAATCTCCTTTGTGGATCAACTCTTGGTTTATATTGTCCACTTCTTTCATTATAGGGTTTAATCTCCTTTGTGGATCAACTCTTGGTTTATATTGTTCATCAATTCTTTCATCATTGGGTTTAATCTCCTTTGTGGATCAACTCTTGGTTTATATTGTTCATCTAGCATAATTCTATGCGAGTTTAATCTCCTTTATGGATCAACTCTTGGTTTATATTGTTCATCTAATATAATTCTGTGCATACATACCGAAGGATTGATTCCCTTAATATCCGCTAAGGTCCAACCAAAAGCTTTCTTATATCTTTTCAATGTATCTAACAGTCTTTGCTCTTGCAAATCATTTAATTCTGAAGATATAATAACAGATAATGTATATGAGTCTCCCGAAAACACATACTTCAAGTGGCTAGGCAGTATTTTCAACTCAAGTTCATGTGGTTTTATAATTGATGGAAATAGATTCTTATGAGCATTTTCGGTAATATCCAACATCTCAAATCTTTCCTGAACATAATCTAATTCTTTATTTTTTATTTCATCCAGAATAACTTCATCACTATCTTCAAATTTTTCTTTCTTATCAAAATGTTCTTTAAAATGTTCATTCAATAGATGTTCACTAATTTCCATGCAAAAACATTCATTATCTCTTTCAACAACAGAGTATTTCATAGATTTCACAATGTTAAAAGTCACTTCTTGATTGTTAACTCTCATAGTTAATTCTCCTTTTTGAACATCTATCATAGCTTTTCCAGTAGCTAAAAATGGTCTCATTAAAATGATAGGTATTTGTTTATCTTCCTTCATATCTAACACAATGAAATCCACAGGAAAGATAAATTTATCAACTTTTACTAACACATCTTCTATAACTCCCTTAGGATATGTAACTGAAAGATCCGTTAACTGAAGAGTTACAGAAGTAGGTGAGACTTCTCCTAATCCTAATATTTTGAAAATTGATAAAGGCATAAGATTAATGCTGGCTTTCAAATCAGATAAAGCTTTTCTATAAAATTTTTTACCGATAACACACGGTATAGTGAAACTGTCAGGATCTTTTAATTTTTCAGGAAGCTTTTTCTGAATAATTGCGCTACACTCTTCGCTAAGTGCAACTGTTTTGTTATCAGTGAACTTCCTCTTCTTGTTCAGAATATCTTTCAAAAATTTCACATAATTGGGCATTTGCTATAAAGCTTCTACGAAGAAAACATTTATCGTTAACTTCTTAAGAATTTCTAAAAACTTGGAAAATTGTTTATTCTTTTTGTGTTGCTTCAATCTTTGAGGAAATGGTGGTGGAGGTTTCTCCACAATAATTTTCATTGGTGTAAGTGGATATTCTAATTCTGGGTATTCATGATCCTTTTCTTTTTTGGTATCCACTTTCTATTTTTCAGTTTTTGTTTCTTTCTGTACTCTTATTTCCAATTCTTTTCCACTTCGTAATTGTATCACTTTATCTGTTCTCTTTCCTGATCTTTAGGATTTGGTTCCACAGTACTAGGAAAAGTTCCCAATGTTCGGTTACTAAGCGCAGATATGTCCTAATTGGTTCTCCATATTCTTAATAGCAGTTCATTGATGTTGTAATTGATTTCCTTGAATCTGTAATTGATTTCCAATATGCCCTAATTAATTTTCAATATTCTTAATAGTATTTTCTTGATTTTGTAATTGATTTCCTTGAATTTGTAATTGATTTCCTTGATTTTGCAATTATTGGCCCATGTTTAATATCAGCTATTTTATAGTCAACTTCTTTTCCTTAATGTGAGTGTTACTGTTAAATCCTGGAGGATAAGAAGGTCTATAGTTAACATTTTCNTTCAAATCAGATAAAGCTTTTCTATAAAATTTTTTACCGATAACACACGGTATAGTGAAACTGTCAGGATCTTTTAATTTTTCAGGAAGCTTTTTCTGAATAATTGCGCTACACTCTTCGCTAAGTGCAACTGTTTTGTTATCAGTGAACTTCCTCTTCTTGTTCAGAATATCTTTCAAAAATTTCACATAATTGGGCATTTGCTATAAAGCTTCTACGAAGAAAACATTTATCGTTAACTTCTTAAGAATTTCTAAAAACTTGGAAAATTGTTTATTCTTTTTGTGTTGCTTCAATCTTTGAGGAAATGGTGGTGGAGGTTTCTCCACAATAATTTTCATTGGTGTAAGTGGATATTCTAATTCTGGGTATTCATGATCCTTTTCTTTTTTGATATCCACTTTCTATTTTTCAGTTTTTGTTTCTTTTTGTACTCTTATTTCTAATTCTTTTCCACTTTGTAATTGTATCACTTTATCTGTTCTCTTTCCTGATCTTTAGGATTTGGTTCCACAGTACTAGGAAAAGTTCCCAATGTTCGGTTACTAAGCGCAGATATGTCCTAATTGGTTCTCCATATTCTTAATAGCAGTTCATTGATGTTGTAATTGATTTCCTTGAATCTGTAATTGATTTCCTCCCTAATTAATTTTCAAAATTCTTAATAGTATTTCCTTGATTTTGTAATTGATTTCCTTGAATTTGTAATTGATTTCCTTGATTTTACAATTATTGACCCATGTTTAATATCAGCTCTGTTATAGACAACTTCTTTTCCTTAATGTGAGTGTTACTGTTAAATCCTGGAGGATAAGAAGGTCTATAGTTAACATTTTCTTGGTTGGATGAATTTCCTAATGGGTTCATTGGGTTGTCTGCCCATTTTTGATTTGTAGAAGAATTGTTATTCCAATTAAAATTTGGATGANCATAACCCAATAGTTCTGATTGTTGGGACTCCAGCTGGTACTATTGCGGTATCAATGGATGTGACTGCTGCTGCTATATTTTGAACAAATTTTAAACACAGGATGCATATATTATCTTATGACCCTACATACTCTATTTAGCAGTTGCTCAAAATTTCTATGCACCTTTTTATATGCACTCGCAGAGAGTTTACTCTCTCCTTCTTTATATCCTGAGGTAAATTGCTTTGTGTTGTTTTTATTTACTGCGGGCAACAATTCCTTCCAAATTCACTGAAGCTAAACACGGTGCACATACTGACAGAGTGGCTGCTGTTTCTTTCAGGTGTGAAATGAAGTATGTTCTCCTTGAGATGGATAGGATACTTCGTCCCAGTGGTTATGTAATTATTAGGGAATCAGACTACTTTATAGATGCCATTTCTACAATGGCAAGAGGAATGAAATGGCGTTGTGAGACCAAAGATACAGAATATGGTGCGGGGAAAGAGAAGCTTCTGATTTGCCAGAAGATGCTCTGGCACTCAAAAATCAGCGAGGATTGAGTTACAGTCACATCTACAGAAAA
>JXCR01037660.1:55996-79977 GCA_002079205.1 Phalaenopsis hybrid cultivar
GATTTAAGGAACTCTTTAGAAAGTGTTCGCATCTTGCTTTACCAGACATGTTAAGCATTCAAAATTTTTATAATGGATTAGTAGGATCCCTTAGATGTATTATATATGCTGCTGCTGGAGGTTCATTAATGTCTAAACCCTTTAATGAAACTTATTCATTAATTGAAGAAATGACTATAAATACTTTTCAATGGCCTTTTGATAGGTAAATCTTAAGAAAGTAGTTAATATTCATGACAACAATGCTATTTCAATGATTGTATGTCAAGTTGCTACATTATCTAAGAAGATAGACCAAATTAGAATGAATTTTTGTCCAACACCCC
This sequence comes from Phalaenopsis hybrid cultivar, assembly GCA_002079205.1. NCBI lineage: Eukaryota > Viridiplantae > Streptophyta > Magnoliopsida > Asparagales > Orchidaceae > Phalaenopsis > Phalaenopsis hybrid cultivar. Next base: position 56,323 of record JXCR01037660.1, read on the forward strand.
AAATGGTTGAAGAAAATTCATTAGGACAAATGATTGATTCTCATACTTCAATGGAAATTATAAATGCTTTCAACAGACCCAATAACTCATATTCAATTTATTACAACCTAGGTTGAAAAAACCTTCCTAACTTTAACTGGAATAAAAATTCTAGTGGTGGAAGTCAGCAATGGGGTAATACTCAAGTTAACCCATTGGGAAATTGGAACAACCAGGGTAATGCTAACTTTAGACCTACTTATCCTCCTGGATTTAATGAACAAGTTAAAGAGAAAATGTTTTCTATGGAAGAACTGATGTTACAAATGGGTAATCATTTACAAAGTAAAAGTGCTGCTATTAGAAAGATGGAGAATCAACTGGGACAAATTGCTAACGTAGTTAGCAATTGGCCTCATGGAACACTTACTAGTAACATAGAGATCAATCCTAAAGAAAAAGTAAAGAGCTAGAGCAAGTTATAGTGGTCCAACTAAGGAGTGGAAAGGAATTAAATGTTGGAGTTCAAAAAGAAATTGAAGTTGAGAGAGAAGTNTTAAAGAAAAAGTAAAGAGCTAGAGCAAGTTATAGTGGTCTAACTAAGGAGTGGAAAGGAATTAAATGTTGGAGTTCAAAAAGAAATTGAAGTTGAGAGAGAAGTTGAAGAAATTGAAAGACCTGAAGAGATTATTCCTAAGGAAACAGAAAAACCTAACTCTCCAACTAAGATTACTTTAGAAAGACCCCCCATCACCTTTCCTCAAAGACTTAAATAGTAAAAATTGGATCAACAATTTTCAAAATTTTTTGACTTATTCAAGAAGCTTACAATTAATATTCCTTTTACCGTGGCTTTAAAACAGATGCCAAGTTATGCCAAATTTATGAAAGATGTTTTAAATTAAAAAAGGAATTTTGTAAATTATGACTGTAGCACTCAGTGAAGAATGTAGTGTAATAATTCAGAAAAAGCTTCCCCAAAAACTCAAAGATCTTGATAGCTTTACCATACCTTGTGCAATTGGAGGAAAATTTTGTGGAAAAGCCTTATGTGATTTAGAAGTGAGCATTAACCTTACACCTTTATATATATTGAAAAGGATAGGTTTAGGAGATATCTCTCCCTCTACTGTAACTCTTCAATTAGCGATCTGATCTATCGCTTATCCTAAAGGGGTTATAGAAGATGTACTGGTTAAAGTGGATAAATTTATCTTCCCTGTTGATTTTATTGTATTAGATATAGAAGAAGATAAAGAAAATCCTATTATTTTAAGGAAACCTTTCCTTGCTACTGGAAGAGCAATAATAGATGTGCAAAAATGAGAATTAAGAATGAGAGTGAGTGATCATGAAGTTACATTTAATGTTTAAAATAATGAAATAATCGGATGGAAAATGTTATAGAATGGATATTATTAAAGATATGTTTGTTAATCATTTTAAAAGTAATGTGAAGTCATATTGGATCAAAAAGATAAAGTCATTTTGGAAGAATAAAAAGTAGATACTGCAGGAGATTCTGAAAGTGAATCAAATGAGAAGATTACTGAGGATTCAAGTTATGTTCAGGAAGAATGTATAAAATTTTAGATACTATTGAAAATAGTATACCTCTGATTCCATCTATTGAAAAATGTACTGAACTTGAGATGAAAGTTTTATCTACTCTTTTAAAGTATGAATTTTTGGGGAACTCATCTACATGACCTATTATTATATCCTCAGATTTGATTGATGAACAAGAAGGGAAATTAATAGAAACATTAAAGAATCATAAAAAAAGTCTTTGGATGGACATTAGTTGATATTAAAAGAATCAATCCTTCATTTTGATGGAAGATAGTCATAAACCTAAGAATGATCCTCAAAGGAGATTGAATCCTATAATAAAAGATGTAGTTAAGAAAGAAATTTTAAAGTGGTTGGATGCCTAGATTATTTATCAAATTTCATATAGTTATAGGGCTAGTCCTATTCCTTGTGTTCTTAAGAAAGGAGGGGTGATTGTAGTTGAAAAAGAAAGGACTGAACAAATTCTGAGAAGGCAAGTTACTAGACAATAAATCTGTATTGATTATAGAAAATTAAATGTCACCACTAGAAAAGACCATTTTCCTTTACCATTTATGGATCAAATGTTAGATAGACGAGCAGGGCACCGTTATTTTTTCTTTTTGGATGGATGTTCGAGATACCACCAAATACCTATTGCTCCTGAAGATCAAGAGAAAACAACTTTTACAAGACTTTACGAAACTTTTGTTTTAGAAGAATGCCATTTAGATTATGTAACACAAATGTAACTTTTCAAAGATGTATGATGTAAATTTTCTGTGATTTAATTGAGAAAGGAATTAAAATTTTTATGAATGATTTCTCAGTCTTTAGGACTTCTTTTAATAAATGTTTAGGTCACTTAACAGGAGTTTCTAAGCACTGTGAAGAAACAAACTTTGTTCTCAATTAGGAAAAATGCCAATTCCATGATTTTTTGAATTAAGTTTTAATCATTATTTTATAATTGTTTAATAATTTTTTATAATTTAATTTGAATGGAAAATATATTTCATTTACAAAAATTATTTTTATACTTTTATTAAACCTCTCTTAGTCCAAAGAACTCAGAGAAATAAATTTTATTNTTTGTTCACTGAGAAAAAAATGCTAAATAAAAGTGAAAAAGAATCAAATTTGGAGCAAAAATGCAAAATTGGTGCAAAAGTATTTTGGCGCCTAAGTGCTAGAACCGACACTTAAGCACCGGTGAAACATATAAGGCCAAGCCTAAGGCCCAGAGAACCTACACTTAAGCGCTAGTGACAATTACTTAACGTGCTAATTAATTTTGATGAATTTTAAAGGGACATTTGAGGCACCTGTTGGCTAAAATGGGTGNCCCCAGAGAACCTACGCTTAAGCGCTAGTGATAGTTACTTAACGTGCTAATTAATTTTGATGAATTTTAAAGGGACATTTGAGGCACCTGTTGGCTAAAATGGGTGGTTATGACCACCAAGGATGAAAATATAATTAAAGAACTTGTGAAAGGAGGCATCCCTTGGTAAATACATCTAATCAGGACATAGTTTGAAGATATACCAAGGCACCTCTTAGAAAATCATAAAATAAGAAAGTTAAGACTTTTAGAAGGGTCGTGAAAGGTCCTAAAGAGTTCTAAAAAGTTCTTGAAGAAGCTTTTGGAGAAAATTANTAGTTTGAAGATATACCAAGGCACCTCTTAGAAAATTATAAAATAAGGAAGTTGACTTTTAGAAGGGTCGTGAAAGGTCCTAAAGAGTTCTAAAAAGTTCTTGAAGAAGCTTTTGGAGAAAATTACAAGGACTACAGATTTATTTTTCCTTTTCTTTATAGTTTTATTTTGTGAGTTAAGAGTGTTGTAAGAGAGAAGAGATTCAGGAACTTAAAGAGTTTGGTGGAGGATTTGAGATAAGTTTTTATCTTTGTTTGGAACTACTTTTGATTTTTAATCAAGACTTCTTGTTGGTTTGATAATGATTTTTACTTTTAAAATAAACTGTGGTTTTATTTTTTCCACGGATTCTGAGTAGTTCTCTTTATCTTTCTCCTTAAAATGATAAGCAATTAAAGTGTTGGATGGAAGTTGTGAAGAGTATTAATCTTTAATGTTGAAAGAAGTTGTGATGGTTTAATTCTATGCACTTCATTTACTTCTTGATCTGGCTTATCTAGATGTTAAAATTTATTGTGAGAAACTGTAAGAACTGGGATGGTATTGTCTTAATCAACAATTGGAAAGAATCACATAAGATTGTATGAATGAGATTGTAGTTCATATAATTAAGTGCAAATAAATAGGGAAATAATCTTTAAAGGGTATAGAGTTAGAGGACTTTAGAGTGACAGGCTAAAGCCTCCAACTTGGTTTATTGTTTTAGGTTTTGATATGAGATGTTAGCCTCCAGTTGGAGGGAACCGAGGGAACTCTAGAGTGAGAGTTAGTATCTTCCCTACCTAACTAGTCTTAAGAACTATTCAAACTTTAAATAAGCTAATGTACTTTATAGCATCTCTAATAAGGGTAAAGAAGAATATTGCTCCTATTTGACACAACATAATTTGAATACTTTCACAACATAGTTCATATACTTATTACTAATTAATATATTTTGTATTAAGTGCTTTCCTTTTACATAAACTCAAGTTATTTTTTATAAGTTATTATTTCATTTTCAAACATTAAAAATACCAAAAAGAGTTTAAATTTTATTCCTATGATAAAAACAATAGTTTAGATATTTATTTTTTTAAATTAGAAAGTTTGTTACTTTAATTATCACATACTGTGAACAATCCCTATGGGTTTGATATTTGGGGCTTAATCAAAAAGTCCTATATTACGTCACAACGATACGTATACTTTTGTAGTATCCCAATATATATTAAGTTAAAATGTTAAATTCTTATTTTCTCCGTAATCAAGTTTTTGGCCCCACTGTCGGGGATTTAGTGAAAGCAAATTTCAATTTTAGAAAGTCTTATTTAAACTTTAAGAGTTATTGTAGGAATATCTTATTATAGCATTGTATTTATAAAGTATTTTTGTGTGTTTTATTTTATTTTATTTTATTCTTAGTGTATGTGTAGTTCAGGTTATGAAGGATTAGTGCCCTATGATTCTGAATTAGAAAGTGTTGTTAAGAAAATCTGAAAAAAAGATAATTAATTAAAATGTTTGAAAAATAATAAAAAAATTACAGAAATGGCAGATCAATAGAATCAAAATGCTGAAATTCATCAAGAATTTAGACCATTAAGAGATTATGCCAACCCTTCGGTAGATGAACTTCATTATAGTATTCAAAAACATAAAGTAGTGGCTAATTCATTTGAGCTTAATCCTACTATTATCCAAATGATATCAAATAATCAGTTTAGGGGATCACCAACTGAAGATCCAAATTCACATCTTGCCAATTTTCTAGAATTGTGCGCTATATTTAAATACGATGGTGTATCAGATGATGCCATAAGACTTAGATTATATCCTTTCTCACAGAGCGATAAAACTAAGATGTGGTTGCATTTGTTAGCACCTGAATCTATTAGAACTTGGGGTGATTTAGCACAAAATTCCTTGCTAAATATTTTCCACAAAAAAAAGCGAAGTTTAGAAATGATATTACATCTTTTAATCAGTTTGAGGGGGAATCTATTTATGAAGCATGAGAACAATTTAACGAACTCTTAAGAAAATGTCTACAGCATACTATACCAAATTGGTTAATAATTCAAACTTTTTATAATGGATTAGATGGGTCTCTTAGGTCTACTATCAATGTCGCTGTTGGAGGTTCATTGATGTTGAAACCATTTCATGATGCTTATGCTTTAATTGAAGAAATGACTACCAATAATTTTCAATAGCCTTCTTAGAGGTTAAATCTTAAAAAAGTAGCCAATATTCATGAATCTGCTTTAATTGAAGAAATAACTACCAATAATTTTCAATGGCCTTCTTAGAGGTTAAATCTTAAAAAAGTAGCCAATATTCATGAATCTGATGCATTTACTATGTTAGAAAATCAAGTTGCTGTAATTTCAAGGAAGTTAGACCAACTTGGAATGAATTTTTCTCAACCAATTTCTATGATTGAAGAGAATTCATTAGGCCCAATGGTAGATTTTCAAGGATCATTAGAAAATTTGAATGCCATAAATAATAAGCAGAATAACCCTTATTTAAATTATTATAACCCAGGTTGGAAGAACCATCCCAACTTTAACTGGAATAATACTACGAGTGGTAATAATCAATAATAAGGGAACAATCAAGGAAACCAATTGGGAAACTGGAACAACCAAGGGAATAATAATTATAGATCTACTTATCCTCCAGATTTCAGTAGTAATACACAATTTAAGGAGAAGAAGTTATCTATAGAAGAAGTGGTGTTACAAATAGGAAATCAGTTACAATGTCAAGGAGCTATAATTAGAAATATTGAGAATCAACTTGGACTAATATCAAATTCATTAAGTAATAGATCCCAAGGAACACTTCCTAGTAATACTGAAATAAATCTAAAAGACCAGAATAAATTGCAAGTAAAAGCCATTCAACTTAGAAGTGGAAGAGAGTTGGAAAGCAGGGTTCAAAAAGAAATGAAGTAGAAAGAAAATAAATTGAAGAACTAAAAGAGGATGCTCCAAAAGGTTCAGAAATACCTATTTCTCCACTTGAAATTGATTTGGAAAGACAACCACCGCCATTTCCTCAGAGGCTTCATCAACAGAAGTTGGATAAGAAATTTTCAAAGTTTATGAAAATTTTTTAGAAGCTTACAATTAATATTCCATTTGCTGAAGCCTTACAACATATGCCAAGCTATGTAAGGTTTATGAAGGATATTCTTAATAGGAAAAGGAAGTTTGAAGATAATGAGACTGTCGCACTTAGTGAGGAGTGTAGTGCTATAATTAAAAAAAAACTTCCTTAAAAGCTTAAAGATCCTGGTAGCTTTACTATTCCATGTGCAATAGGAGACAAATTTTATGGGAAAGCTTTATGTGATTTAGGTGTAAGCATTAACTTTATGCCATTATCAATATTGAAAAGATGGGATTAGGAGAAATAACCCCTAATACTATAACTCTGCAGTTAGTAGATCGTTCAATAACATACCCTAAAGGAGTTATAGAAGATGTCCTACTGAAAGTGGATCAATTTATTTTTCCTGTTGATTTCATTATGCTGGATATGAAGGCAGATAAAGAGATACCTATCATTTTGGGGAGACCTTTTCTAGCCACAGGAAGAGCAATGATAGATGTGCAAAAGGTGAAATTAACAATGCATGTCAATGATCAAACGATTACTTTCAATATTTTAAGATCAATGAAATATCCTTCGAAAGGTTTTGATGATGAATGTTATTGAATAGATGTTATAAGATATCTGAGTGAATGCCATTTCAGAACTAATTATTAAAATAAATCTGAAGTAAAAGATATGGAACACGAGTAAGAAGAGGATTTAGATCAATGTGAAGAACTTTACAAGGAAGATTCAAACTATGTTCGAGAAAGTTTCAAAATTTTGGATATCATAGAAAAAGATAAATCATTCTGTCCATCATTAGAAAAATCTCTAGAACTTGAGTTGAAGTTAATTCCTAAAAATTTGAAATATGCCTTTTTAGGTGATTTCTCTATTTTACCAGTTAGAATTTCCTCAAAATTAATGATGAAAGAAGAAGAAAGATTGATGAAAACTTTGAAAAATTTTAAGAAAGCCTTTGAATGGACAATAGATGATATTAAAGGAATCGATCCTTTAATTTGTATGCATAGAATTCATATGAAAGAGAACTGCAAACCTAGAGCTGATCCTCAAAGGAGATTGAATCCTATTATGAAAGAAGTAGTTAAGAAAGAAATTTTAAAGTGGTTAGATGCTGGAATTTTTCACGCTATTTTAGAAAGTGCATGGGTTAATCCAATTCATCACATTCCTAAGAAAGGAGAAGTGAGTCTGTAAATGAACATAATGAATTAATACCTACTAGACAAGTCACAGGGTGNTTGAATGATTTGCTCACCTATGGCATAGTTTAATGCTAAAACTATGGTGAAATGTGGGTTGGTGTCCCTTTGGAATCTAGGCAATCAAGTCCTTTATCCTAGGTGCTAATGTATTAAAGTATGGTTTTTAAGCATCTGGATTGAGGGCTTAGGCACCCAACTCTCAATTTTAGGCCTTTTTGATGCTTAGGCATAAACATCTAACAATTGGGCAATGCATTGTTGCATTATTATGCTAAATAGCTTAGTGCTTAAATTAAATTAACACTTATGTTCTGGGCTCATTGACTTGGGTGCTTGGCGTAGCATTGATGCACCACTTGATCTTTAACCTTCTGTTTTGTGCCAAAATTTTTTATTTGTGCCCCAATTTGCTATTAATTGAATGTGCACATTTACTTTAAATACTTATTTATTCTTCCTTCCCACTTGTTATGTTTGTGTTGCTAATTTTTTTAAATCACGTGCATATAAGCATGAAATTACTAACCTAACATGAGTTAAATATGTTAATTTTTTTAGTTATCAAACTCACTTATAGTTAGATTTGTACTCTTCATTGAGTAAACCTCAAATAAGAAAATAGAAATGACTTAACAGGCTAGATCCTCATGCAAATACTCAAATTCATAAGATGTCTTAACATTAGTGATTAGTTTGCTTAAGATGCATTCGTAATCAAATTAAACTATTTTGTATAACTATTTTAAATATATTATTATTTTAAATTTGTTTATTGATTAATAAAATAATACATTAACATGTTTTAGTTTCCTTAAACTACATTTAATGTTGAGCAATACATATTGCATACAATTAAATTTATTTCTTGATAGGGCTTTCTTGTATCCATGTTAAAGCTTTAAAAAGTTTATTATTTTGTTGAATATGTTTTTAATATCTTTTAAAATTTGCTTACTTAAATACTATTGGTTATTATATTTCCAACACTGAGTCTTAAATCTAGCTTACATGAGATAGCTTACATATTTTTTTTTTTGAATGATTACTCTATCTTTTTTTTTGGTTGAAAATGCTCGACTCACTATCCATATTTTCTATCATGACTCTATTTTTCATTATTATTTACATATAATAAACTTTTTTTAAATGATAATTTGCATCTTTTTTCTGGATGATAACTCATCTGATCTTTTTTTGGGTTGAAAATGCTCAATTTACCATCCATTTCGTTAACCCTCACGAGCACTATCAAAATAGGTTATGATAATAAACAACCTAAATGTAGAAAGTACTAATAGTTTTAATGTAAATATTTTAGGTGAATCACCTAGTTCAACTCAGTTCAATCAACCCGGAGTTGGACTAGGAACAGTACTGGATAGTTAGATAATCGAGTGAATAAACCTTTTTTAAAGACAATATTAAAATATTTTTCATAATACTTTCATGATCATATCATAACATTTCCATAAAATATTTTTGTTAAGTCAAAAATAAAATATATAAAATCAAATAATTATTGTTGGAGAAAATTGAAGCATTTCATTTATAATCATTCTTAAACTACCAATTAAACTACAAATAGAGTCTATTAAATCTTAATGATATCATATTATTAATGATATAAAAGTTGGTTCATAAGTTGACCTAAAATTTATAATTTTCCAAATTATTCTTTTGAATTACCCTAATAATCTTTTTTTCTCTCATTAATTTTTAAAAGGATAATTTCAACTTAAATGACCAACATTTTTGAGATAAATTGATTTAAAATGATGAAATAAAATAATATAAATTATTAAAATTAATTATACTAATTTTAAATTGAATATTAATGAATTATCCTTTTTTATCATTTTCTCTCACCTAAGATAATAAAAAGATAATATCTTCATAAAAAATATAATTCTCTAAAATTTTCATAAAAATATCAAGTAAAGATATTTAATAATTCAATTAAAAGTTATCATTTTCAAGTGAATGATTCAAAATAATAACACCCTCTCTCTTAAAAAGATACTTGGCATGAAAAGTAAATAAATGACAACAATTTAATCAAAATTAATTCAAATCAATTTAAATTTATTTAAATCATATTATAAATTATAAATTATAATTATTATAATTTTATCAGTAATATTTTGATATGAAGCTAATTAAGTTACGCTTGATTTTAAAATTAGTTTAATAAATGAAACTAATTGATTTAATAAAATAAACCAGTATCCTTACTCAGCAATTGAAACTAAATCAATTAAATTATATTTTAATTAAAATCTCTAAAAATATATTCATCAATAATTTAATTAATTTATTTGATTTGATTAAATAAAATCAAATGATCCATATATATAATAGATGGTATGCCCCCCTATGCTTCTCCACGAAAATTGAATGGGGTAATTAAAGTATTACTTAAATTTTATCAAAAAGTGGTAAATATAACAATGCAACATCTTTAATGAAATTAAGGAGATTTAATTATTTAACATAAAATTAATTTGTATATATCAAATCATCCTATCTAGCTTATTTCTCTTGCATACCGTTGTGCCTTGACGAGAAGCCTTAATTATTCCCTTGAGAAGAAGAAGATGATGAAGATTTAAGTTCTAATCATACTCAAGTTCTACTAAGGGAGATCTTTTAATAGCTCACTATATTTTTTTTATTAATTTTGTGAGCTAGTTTTCAATAATTTTATTTCTTGAAATCTTTGAATATTTTTTTAAACCCTTGCCTTCATAATATTTTGTTTCAAATTATAATCATTTTTGTAGACTTTATCTAATATTTTTTTTGGGGGCTTGAACATGTCATAATTTAAGTTGAAGGTTTCAAGATCAATCCGAGATTTTAAATGCCTTATGTGATAAGTTGCCCAAATATTTTGCCATTATCATTCCATAGATCTTGTTTGTTATCCCTCAAAGTATTGTGAGTAAGTTTTTTATGATATTATATATTGACTTGATTTGTATGGGGGGGGGGGGGGTTCATAAAGGTTTTNATAAAGATAAACACCTATAATTCGAGGCATAGACGATCTTTCCCAAACCCTATGCCTAAAACTCAAGACACAATCTCATAGCATACCTAACCTTAAGCATAATAAGTACTACTTGTACCAAAAAATAATAGCTAATGAAAGACAAAATTTCCCTTAGGTGCCAGTCTAACGTTACTCCTCTCCCAAAAAGACACCATGTCCTCAAGGTGAAAAAAAAGAATCAGCTGCAAGATCAAATCGGGTGGTTCTCACTCATAAACTAACTTGGTTCCGGCTCTCACCGTCAGCACTTGATTAAAATAAGTGATGAGTGCATGAGAACAGAGCCTAATCCATAGCATGAAGCATCCTTCTTTATAATGAAGGGTTAGCTAATATCCTGTAACTCCAACATTGGTTCACTCGACATGGTCTTCTTTAACTTTTCAAAAGTCCGGGTTGTCACTTTCCCATATTGAAAGTTATCCATCTTCGGTTTCTCTTCAAATGGCCATAAAATCGAATTACAGTATTTCACAAACTTCCGGCAATGTCTTGAAAATCTCAGAAATTTTCTTAACCCCTTCTAGGTCTTAGGTAATAGTCACTCTAACATAGCCGCCACCTTCGGTGGCTCCGTTGACACCAAAGTTTTCATAAACTAGGGTCACTATGAAGAGCCACCATCTTATATATCCCTGTTGAAACTCCGTGGTTAAGAATTTTCAATCTGTTTTAGTTTTCCATTAGGATTGCAACCATTTCATACCCAATATCACACAAGTGTTCTCAAAATGATACTGTATTTCGATTTTATCTGCCCAAGTTATTTTATAAGGTGTGGTTCAACATGTAGTTCCTGGTAAGCCTTTTGTAATAAACTTTATTCCAACTGAGGCAACACTTTTTCATTCTGGAAATTGGGCTCCCAGCTCTCATATGTTGGCATTTATATGGCTTGGGCATCTAGCTTGAGAACCAAATAAATTCAGAATGAATTTGTTGTATTTTGAATTTCTTTCTATGAAATATTATAACCCAATAGTTTTGATTGTTGGGACTCCAGCTGGTACTATTGCGGTATCAACGGATGTGACTCCTGCTGCTATATTTTGAACAAATTTTAAACACAGGATGCATCTATTATCTTATGACCCTACATACTCTATATAGCAGTTGCTCAAAATTTCTATGCACCTTTTTATATGCACTCGCATAGAGTTTACTCTCTCCTTCTTTATATCCTGAGGTAAATTGCTTTGTGTTGTTTTTATTTACTGCGGGCAACAATTCCTTTCAAATTCACTGAAGCTAAACACGGTGCACATACTGACAGAGTGGCCGCTGTTTCTTTCAGGTGTGAAATGAAGTATGTTCTCCTTGAGATGGATAGGATACTTCGTCCCAGTGGTTATGTAATTATTAGGGAATCAGACTACTTTATAGATGCCATTTCTACAATGGCAAGAGGAATGAAATGGCGTTGTGAGACCAAAGATACAGAATATGGTGCGGGGAAAGAGAAGCTTCTGATTTGCCAGAAGATGCTCTGGCACTCAAAAATCAGCGAGGATTGAGTTACAGTCACATCTACAGAAAAGAAGCATTCTTAAGATGTTATATTTCATTTTTTACTTCAACAAATCACAGTAAAAATCAGGGATTTCTGATTATTTGCTTGGGCTTGTTTCTTGACTTCTGCCAGAAAAGTCTGCTGCTTTTTCAGGAAGCCGAGAGCAGGTGAACAGAATAATAGGATCATTAGTTATAATGTTCAGTTATTCTTTATTATGTGTCATCGGCATAAGCGTTAAGATTTATTAGATAGTCTGCAGAAACTGGCTCTGCCAAACTTTATGCTAAATATGTTATTTTGGGTCGATGGTTACAGTCGAATGAGTGAGATTTTGTCATAAAGCAATTGTAACATTTATACGTATTTTTATGTTGATGAATTGAGGTTGATGAATTTGTGAAATAACCGTTCCTTGAATTATAGTGAATTGTGTAAATTGGTATACAATCAGGAGTTCCAACACTTGGCATTTTTATTGGCAAATAACGTGACTCTTGTTTGATACTTAGATATTGGTCCAACAGTCAAGGAAATGTTTTATTTGTCGAATTTAATTGGAAGTAATAGTCCTGCTTATTTTGTCATTTTGTAAGCATTGTCACTACAATATTTACGATGATAGATATTTCACAAGCATCTCACCTGTAGACATGGTAATCTGCAACATAAAAAAGCACATAATTTTGTAAGTCCAAGACCCAGAAAAAGAAAAATTAAGGTTGGAAAAAAAATGTCACTATGCTACTTAATAATTATAATTATATATCCACATTATTTGATTGTTATAAAGGGGATGCTGGCGAGGAACATAGGTGGAGAAGTCTAGCCAAGGCAAACATTTGGTGTTTAATGTAATGAACAAACCTGGACTTGTCTAAGATTCAAAATTTTCTCAACCTGCAGTTCTCTTTCAAGTGTGTAAAACCATAGATTTATCGTTATTTTAATTGGACATTTTGGTCATTTCTTATCTGAAGTAGATGATTGGATGGTTTGAATCAATTTTTTCTGGGTTGAATGTGTTTTATTGAACTTCCAAGAGCGATCTCAAGTTCATTATATGCTAATGTCATTTGGAATTTGAATGTTCTTACAGTTGATTTTTGAAGCTTTTATTCTTAAATGCTAATGTCATTTGAAATTTGCATTGAAATACATGCTTAATAAAATGAAACTTTCTGGAAGGCTTTTGAGTTGCAATCCAACTTTTTAATATCAAAAAATTGTGTTTGAAAATCTCTCATGTATCAACATATTTTTGGCATAAAATCACAAGTTCAAGGAAAACCCCTTTTTAGACCACCATATGGGTGTTATGATTGATTTTACTCGTGGGCATAAACCAAGTTATTCCTTCTTGATCGTATATTTATCCTTAAAAGTTAAATTCTTTCTATTATACAGTTTGTCTAAAAAAAAAAAAACTTCAAAATTTTTAAGATGTCTCAAAATACTGACCATATGCTCAGTATGGATTTAAAAATGTCAAAATTTAATATAAAATGTTGAAAAATGATTTTATGGTCCTAAAATGCTTGAAAAAAATAAAATAAAATTTTCAATAAAATGATTGACTACCAATCCTTTGGGGTGGCTGCAACTATTTCAATAAGCATTTGTTCAGTTGTTTTTAGGATAAGCTCCTATTAGAAAACAGTTGATTGTAATGTAGTGTGGTTGTTTGGGTGTTATGTCTTGTTGCAGTTGTTTCCAAAAAAAATATTGTAATGTTATTATGTAAAATTGTAAGCTATATGTAGTTTAAGAAATAATTCAAATACAACGACAAAAATAAATTTCAACAATTCAATAGCCAAACAAACATAGATGACAGCCAAACACACACATAAGGAGGAGAGCTCCATAAGCTCCTCATGCTCATCAACTCACATTTAAACATACTTAAGAAACCAAATAAATTAGACAAACTCATATAGATGTCATAACCAAACACACCTGAACACACACAAAATTAAGAGAGCTTAAAATCCCTCATCATTATCATATCATATTTCGACAAACAATAACATAATGGTAACCGTCCCCACAACATAGGAAAGAGAAATCGTGAAAGAACAAGAAGACAGAAGAGGAAGAACACACCCAATTGAGATGAGGGAAGGCATGGAAGTTTAGGCATTCTTGCAATGAAGAACAATTGGGAATAAGATAATGGAAAAAGGAATTGAACAAAAAAGACTCGGGAGATATGTAAGAGACTAGGGAAGTAAAGCTGAGATAGTTGAGGGAGAACATAAGTGAAACTGTATAAAACAAAGGTAAAATGATGGGTGCAAAATATTAGAAGCATCTACAACAACGCCTCCTTAAACAGAATCGCAAGGCGGTCGGTGAGAGCATGCACTGCAGCGATGTTACTGCCCCAAATGAACCTTAAATATCAAATGTGTATATCTTGCTCATTTTCTAATTTTATCTCATTTTTTTTTTCTTTTAGACCACAATGATTTTGAAATTTTTTAATAAATTCTTAGAAATTTTAAGAACTCTTTTGCACCATCTTCTCAAATTTCATAGGTAACTCCTTAGAGCTTTAAAGTGTCAAATGTTATTTGAGGAGAAGATGTTGGATCAATTAGCAAAGGATGAAACATAGTGCTCCAACATAACATTCATTATAAGCCAAACTGAAAAGAATCTACTAGAGGGTTCTCCTATGCTTAATTGCATATGAAATGATAATTAAAATTCTTGATTAAAAATGTTCTTTCATATTCTTGATTCAACGTAAATGAGTTGTAGGCATAAATCCTAGTAATAAAAAGGCTTGAATAGTAGTCAATCACATTTGAACTGTGGTGTACCTACTCAAATGACATTTGTGCAAAAGAACGAGATTGCATAAGTAATAAAAAGTGAAGAAAAGTATTATTTCATAGGGAGTGAATATCTGATACTAAAATTAGAATGATTTGCTATTATTCAAATGGTAAAAACATAATAACAAACAAAAGAAAACAATTGCAAAAACTAATTAAGAGACAATCAAACTATTAGCAAAGGCTAATGTTTTATAGGAGTATGAATATGACAAAGACTTAGGATCAAGGTTTGCCTATTATAATTTGGTTAATTGATTTTTAAATCAAGTAAAAAGTTTATATTATTTTATTGTGTTCTAATCAAAGGTGTCTACTATCTTTCCTTTGAAATCCTAAATTATTTTATTTCCAACTCAATATACCTACCTCCCAATGATTGATTTAATCGAAGAGAAAAGTTAGTGAAACACTTTCAATCATAAAATAATCTACACAAGTTCTTCACAATTATTTCTAGCCTATAAACCATCCATGATGGAATTTTATTCATGATAAATTCTATCTACACCACTTGATTTTGAATAGACCTTGTGAACCTACCATATGGTGAAAACAAGATTAATAGACATTAAGGTGTATAATAAAATATATGATAAATATGGAAATGCTTTTAATATTATTATAAAAGATAAAATTTACCACGATTACATCTAAGTTGATTTATTTTATTCTTAAATAAAATAAGGCCTCATAAACTTAAAAACATGATTACAATAACAGGTAAAGAAATAATAGGAAAACTAAGGACATAGCTCTTGCATAGCTCCTATGATCTTTATCTTCTTTGTCCAAATCCTCTTTGATCATCTCTAATAGTTTCCATTGAGATAACCTTGAAGACTTATAAAAGAGCTCTCCATATTCCCCAAGGAGAAAGAAATCAAACTTTTCCTTTGAATACTCTAAAATTCTCTTAATTCATCTTAAGAAATTTCTTAAATATAGTCGAATAATCTGCTCTCCTATGGCATAGTTTAATGCTAAAACTATAGTGAAATGTGAGTTGGTGTCCCTTTGGAATCTAGGCAATCAAGTACTTTATCCTAGGTGCTAATCTATCAAAGTATGGTTCTTAAGCATCAGGATTGAGGGCTCAGGCACCCAACTCTCAATTTAAGGCCTTTTTGATGCTTATGCATAAACACCTAACAATTGGGCAATGCATTGTTGCATTATTATGCTAAATAGCTTAGTGCTTAAATTAAATTAACACTTATGTTCTGGGCTCATTGACTGGGGTGCTTGGCGTAGCATTGATGCACCACTTGATCTTTAATCTTCTATTTTGAGCCAAAATTTTTTATTTGTGCCCCAATTTGCTATTAATTGAATGTGCACATTTACTTTAAATATTTACTTAATTTTCCTCCCCACTTGTTATGTTTGTGTTGCAAAATTTTTTAAATCACGTGCATATAAGCATGAAATTACTAACCTAACATGAGTTAAATATCTATAATTTTTTTAGTTATCTAACTCTCTTATAGTTAGATTTGTACTCTTCATTGAGCAAACCTCAAATAAGAAAATAGAAATGACTTAACAGGCTAGATCCTCATGCAAATACTCAAATTCATAAGATGTCGAAACATTAGTGATTAATTTGCTTAAGATGCGTTCGTAATCAAATTAAACTATTTTGTATAACTAATTTAAATATATTATTATTTGAAATTTGTTTATTGATTAATAAAATATTACATTAACATGTTTTAGTTTCCTTAAACTACATTTAATGTTGACTGATACATATTGCATACAATTAGATTTATTTCTCGATAGGGCTTTCTTGTATCCATGTTAAAGCTTTAAAAAATTTATTATTTTGTTGAATAAGTTTTTAATATCTTTTAACATTTGCTTACTTAAATACTATTGGTTATTATATTTCCAACACTGAGTCTTAAATCTAGCTTACAGGAGATAGCTTACATTTCTTCTTTTGAATGATTACTCTATCTTTTTTTTGGTTGAAAATGCTCAACTCACTATCCATATTTTCTATCATCACTCTACTTTAATTATTATTTACATATAATAAACTTTTTTAAATGATAATTTGCATCTTTTTTTTCTGGATGATAACTCATTTCATCTTTTTTTGGGTTGAAAATGCTCAATTTACCATCCATTTTGTTTACCCTCATGAGCACTTTGAAAATAGGTTTTGATAATAAAAAACCTAAATGTAGAAAGTACTAATAGTTTTAATATAAATATTTTAGGTGAATCACCTAGTTCAGCTCAGTTCAATCAACCCAGAGTTGGACTAGGAATGGTACTGGATAGTTAGATAATCGAGTCAATAAACCTTTTTTAAAGACAATATTAAAATATTTTTCATAATACTTTCATGATCATATCATAACATTTTTCATAAAATAAATTTTTTTTAAGTAAAAAATAAAATACATAAAATCAAATAATTATTGTTGGAGAAAATTGAAGGATTTCATTTATAATCATTCTTAAACTACTAATTAAAATACAAATAGAGTCTATTAAATCTTAATAATATCATATTATTAATGATATAAAAATTGGTTCATAAGTTGACCTAAAATTTATAATTTTCCAAATTATTCTTTTGAATTACCCAAATTATCTTTTTTTCTCTCCTTAATTTTTAAAAGGATAATTTCAACTTAAATGACCAACATTTTTGAGATAAATTGATTTAAAATGATGAAATAAAATAATATATATTATTAAAATTAATTATACTAATTTCAAATTGAATATTAATGAATTATCCTTTTTTATCATTTTCTCTCACCTAAGATAACAAAAAGATAATATCTTCATAAAAACTATAGTTCTCTAAAATTTTCATAAAAATATCAAGTAAAGATATTTAATAAATCAATTAAAAGTTATAATTTTCAACTGAATGATTCAAAATAATAACACCCTCTCTCTTAAAAAGATAAAAGGATACTTGACATGAAAAGTAAATAAATGACAACAATTTAATCAAAATTAATTAAAATCAATTTAAATTTATTTAAATCGTATTATAAATTATAAATTATAATTATTATAATTTTATCAATAATATTTTGATATGAAGCTAATTAAGTTACGCTTGATTTTAAAATTAGTTTAATAAATGAAACTTATTGATTTAATAAAATAAACCAGTATCCTCACTCACAATTGAAACTAAATCGATTAAATTATATTTTAATAAAATTCTCTAGAAATCTATTCATCATTAATTTAATTGAATTATTTTATTTGATAAAATAAAATCAAATAATCCATATATGTAATACATGGGATACCACCTATGTTTCTTCACAGAAATTGATTGGGGTAATTAAAGTATTACTTAAATTTTATTAAAAGGTGGTAAATATAACTATGCAACATCTTTAATAGAATTAAGGAGATTTAATTAATTAACATAAAATTAATTTGTATATATGCAAATTTTAGCCCATATGCTGAAATAAAATTGGGAAAATTTTAATCAATGAGTTTGATTTCATTTCTATTTTAATTTCTCTCTTAAATTCAACACATAAATTTGAAATATTTATAAATTCAATTATCCCCAATTTTTATCATAAGAAAGCTTATTAATTACATGGAATTTTGAAATTTTAGGGTTGCCTTGAAGGTGATAAAGTTAACCAAAATTCCCGGAGTCGCACTTGATTTTTTTCTTCAATTCATTCTATCTAGCTCTTTGCTCTTGCATACCCTTGTGCCTTGATGAGAAGCCTTAGCTATTCCCTTGAGAAGAAGAAGATGATGAAGATTTAGATTTTAATCATACTCAAGGCCTTCTAAGGGAGAGCTTTGCATAGCTTGTGCTATATTTTTTTATTAATTTTTTGAGTTAGTTTTCAATAATTTTATTTCTTGAAATTTTTGAAAATATTTTTTTAACTCTAGCTTTCATAATATTTTGTTTTAAATTATAATCATTTTAGTAGACTTTATTTAATATATTTTTGGGGGCTTGAACATGTCATAATTTAAGTTGAAGGTTTCTAGATCAATCCAAGATTTTAAATGTCTTATGTGATAAGTTGCCAAAATATTTTTCCATTATCATTCCATATATCTTGTTTGTCATCTCTCAAAGTATTGTGAGCAAATTTTTTATGATATTGTTTATTGACTTGATTTGTATTGGGGAGGGGGGGGGGGGGGATTCATTTTGTGAGCGCAAACCCCTTAATTTTCTTTTTCTTTGGTGTTGAGTGGTAAAGGTTTTATATTCATACAGTGAAAATTACAAGTTTTGGAGTGTGAGTAGTACTTTTTTGTCTGAGGAAAGTGCATAGGCTTGTACTACTTGTTTGGGAAGGGAAGATACCAGTGAGGATATTTTTGTAAAGATTTTTGTGTCTACTCGGAAGAGCACAATATTTATTTTAGTTGAGGATACTAGCCAGGGAGGCTAGCCGTGGAAGTAGGCAGGGGGCAGGGGGCTGAACCACGTAGAAATCTGGTCTGTGTTATTTCTCTTTTTATGCTTTGCTTTTGTAGTGATTATTGCTATTAAATTTATTTATAGTAAATCAATACAACTAACTCTTCTTAAAAAAAAGAAAATTATGTTTTTAGAAGAGCCTCAAACTGAAATTTTCTAAAACACTCCCAAACCACACACTCGCCTCTTGCGTGCCATAGCTACTTTCATTTTTTTTCTTTCATGACTCCTACTTTTAATTATATTCACATATAAAAAGATTTTAATTTGCATAATGGCTCTTAGGTACACATGATGATTACTCCACTTAGTTTGAGGTAATTTTATGTGTAATGTATAACATCAAAATCTAAATATAGCTAACACTACTACTGAGCAAAATAGTTAGAATACTATGTAATATCAAATAAGGGTTTCACGTTACCTATAAATTTCTTACTAACATAAAATATAAATGATTAATAATTCATTTCTTGTGGCCCTTTTATTTTGGGAGAGACTCTCTTCTTATTCCCCCTTTCAAAACTCTCTTCCTAAATAACTTGTAGCCAAAAAAGCTAAACTGAGGAAAGGTAAGATGAAATCGAGCTAATATAAAGAAGAAAAAACAAAATAGATATATATGAAGATATATAAGACAATCCTCATCACATAAACAAAAGAAAAGTGAACAAAAATGAATCAGACAATACTCAACCCAAGTAAATATATAAGAAAATCCTTATAACAGACCTTAACATATGAACCAGAGGGTAAAATTAAAATTATTTTTTTTCTATATTCAAAGAAAATTCCCATAACATCGTATTCTCATTATCAATTACATTATGAGGGACACCCTGGAAGACTTTATCGGTCGCCATGCGGCTGGGTGCGGTTTAATTTAGTGTAATATAGTGTTTAGAAATTAAGTATTTTAATTTAAATAAAATGGGGTCAAACTGATTTCATTGATTCCTACATTTTGAATAATTGAGCTAACCACGAGTAATATATCAACCTGAAAGGTAATACACTACTTGATAATAAGCTCAATTAAATAAACTATAGAAATAAATGACTTCTGTTTGATTTGCAAGTTTACATGATGACCGACAGATTCCCCTATTCGATATTGGAGTCAAATAGGGTTTATTTTAAGTCTGGGTTCTTTTAAGTTCCCTATAAGGGCAAGCCCTTATAGTTAATTATATCTTAAGCGGCGGATCACCTAAGAAAACTCTCGATAAAAATCAGGAATCTTTTGTTTTTATGAGTTCAAAAGGTAAGGGTTTTCAATGAACATCATTGTGAAATTTTCAATAGGGATTGGTTCAAAGGTGAAAGATTTTGTTTTAGGAATCAAAGGAAGAAAAGTAGGGGAAATTAAACATCCAGAATAGGTTCTTGACAATCCCCCAAACTATCCTAATGTTTGACTCAATTTAGGATGATATTAATTTAAATTAACTCTTGCAAATTTTATTAATTAGGACTTAGATTTGTGTAATGATGATTTACACAAAAAGCCTAGAAAGATAGGAGGTTTTACGCCGAGTGACTACCTCATAATCCTAAAACAAGGTAGGACATACTACATATCGAGACTATGTAGAAGCCTAATAAAAAGAGAGGTTTATATCATAAAAGACAGTCTCAGAATCCTAAGGATTGTTATTTAAACTAATGGAAGGGTCTTGAACGAGCGGCCCGCGAAGTTTGCTCCAAGTTCCATACTGAATTGTACTCAGGTCTTCAAGTCTTCAATATTGTTATTAAAAGTTTTATTTGTTTCGATAGTGAATTAATT
The DNA here is from genome assembly GCA_002079205.1 of Phalaenopsis hybrid cultivar. Classification (NCBI taxonomy): domain Eukaryota; kingdom Viridiplantae; phylum Streptophyta; class Magnoliopsida; order Asparagales; family Orchidaceae; genus Phalaenopsis; species Phalaenopsis hybrid cultivar. The sequence continues at coordinate 77,473 of JXCR01037660.1, forward strand.
AAATGGTAGTTGAGGTATACTTCAAACATAGGCCAAGACTAAGTTTACTTAAGATAAGTAATTCCCTAATGTTATGATATCTAGGTTCTCCCTAATCTAAACAACTTTTATTTCTTCATTATCTGTCCTTAACACATGCATTCTATGTTCGATAAAAGAAGTAAAAGAACATGTGTTGAGATACATAAAACAATAAATAGAGCAAATAAAGAAATAATGTTTTATCAAACTTTTATTAAATTTTAATTATTTAATTAGTGGTAACCTAGTCAAAATGTTCATGGCTCCGTCGTCCCGGGTCGCCAAATGCTCTAGCTTACTTAGTCTGAAAGATGGTTGCCCACCAGGACCAGAAGATTCTTGTCAACATCCATATAATGCATCGTCCAAGAAATCTTTGTAAACTAGAACAAAAAAGGGGTTATATGATCTTTGTGATTAAGATTTAATTAATTCTTGAATTACTTCATCTATTTTAGGATTGAAATATTTTAGGTTGTTTACATCTTGTTGTCGGATTTTAAGTGTTTTATTTTAGTTATTTTGGTGCACTTATTATTACTTATGTGAATTTGATGACTTCGAAGCTGACTTAACCTCAAAGTGATGCTTTAAAGTCTTGTTGCATTTGTTTTGGTTTAAGTTTAAGTTTTTAATATGTTTTATGTAAATTTTACCCCTCCCAATGTGTTTTATTTTATTTCTTAATTGATGTTCAAGTTAAGGGGTTTAGATTTAACTTAGGTTTAAGGTTATACCTAAAAGGTTCTCCTGTGTTCAACCTATGGGTTAGGTTCTTAACCTAAGGTTTATGGTAGGTTTAGCTTAATGCTAAGCTATGATTCATGTTTGTTTAGCCTAAAGATCAGGGTTGGATTAGAGTTAACTAACCTAAGGTTTAGGTTCACTAATCCTATTGGTTAAGGGTTAACTAACCTAGGGTTTAGGTTAACTAATCCTATTGCTTTAGGGTTAACTAGCCCGGAGTTTAAGTTAGCTAATTCTATTGGTTTAGGGTTAACTATCCTAAGGTTTGGGCTTAGCTAATCTTATTTGTTTAGGGTTAACTAACATAAGGTTTCAGTTAACTAATCTTATTGGTTTAGAGTTAATTAACCTAAGGCTTATGTTAACTGATCATGTTGGATTAGGGTTAACTAACTTAAAGTTTAGGTTAACTAATCATATTGGTTTAGGGTTAACTAACCTAAGGTTTAAGGTTTAGCTAATCCTATTGGTTTTAGAGCTAACTAACCTAAGGTTTAGGCTAACTAATCCTATTGGTTTAGGGTTAACTAACTTAGGGTTTAGGTTAACTAATCCTAATTGTTTAGGGTTAACTAAACTAGGGTTTAGGTTAACTAATCCTATTGATTTAAGGTTAAATAACCTAAGGTTTAGGTTAACTAATCCTATTGGTTTAGGGTTAACTATCCTAACGTTTATGTTAACTAATCCTACTAGTTTAGGGTTAACTAACCTAATGTTTAGGCTTAGCTAATCCTATTGGTTTAGGGTTAACTAACATAAGGTTTATGTTAACTAATACTATTGGTTTAGGGTTAACTAACCTAAGGTTTAGGCTTAGCTAATCCTATTGGTTTAGGGTTAACTAACTTAAGGTTTAGTTTAACTAATCCTATTGATTTAGGGTTAACTAACATAATGTTTAGACTTAGCTAATCCTATGGATTAGAGTCAACTAACCTAATGTTTAGGCTTAGTTAATCCTATGGATTAGAGTTAACTAACCTCAGTTCTATGTTAACTAATCTTAGTGGTAAGGATCACTAATCCTAATGGTTTAGGTTAAGGCTGACCTAAGATTAAGGTTTAGTTTAGGATAACCCTAATGTGTATGTTAAACTAAACTATAGTTCATGTTGACTAACCCTAATCTTCAAGAAGTTCAGTCTGAATTAAATGATATGATGACTTAAATCTCAAGTTTAAAATGGTCCAACTGCTCAAGTTTAAAATGGTCCAACAATTCAAATTGGAATCAACTAAAATTCAAGTTTACTCAGATAAGACTCGGTCTAAAGTTGGCTGGCCTAAAGCCCTAAATTACTGAAATTGGACTTAATGGGTGATTGACTCAATCCTTAAGTTGGTTGACTAGGTCTGTAATCAGGTTGAACATGACCAAAAGAGAATTTGCTAGATTGAACTTAGGTTTAGCTTGAGTTAGGTAAACTAGCCTAAATTAAACCTGAACCCTAATTAATGTGTTTTAATTAAAAAAATTATTTTAAACATGATTTTAAAATTTTTAAACCTCTGTTAATGGTTAAGAGTTCAATCAGAGAGAGTTTTACAATTTTTATAATTTTTATAATTTTTAATTTACATAAATATGTTGTTTCGTTCAAAAATCAAAATGCAATTACAGAGGAACTAAAATATCTTGGAAAAATTAGAGAAGCTTTATCCAATACCATTTAATATTTCTGCCAAATTTCATATTTTTCCCATTTATATTTTAATTTTTATGATTTAAATACT
>JXCR01037660.1:81141-95502 GCA_002079205.1 Phalaenopsis hybrid cultivar
ATATATATATATTATTGATGCGTTTAATGAGGCGTGCTACATGCATGCGTCGGTTGAAATGAATTAAGGATAATAAGATTTTTTTATTTTTTATTTTAAATAATAATAATATTATTATTATTATTTAAATCTCTCCGTGCATTTTTTTTGTCGAACGCATCTTCGCGGTGAAATGAACATTCTCCCTAGGTGAAATCAACGTTCCAGATACGCTCGTGCGGTCTGCTTTGTCATTCGGGGTTGTTCGGACCATTTTTTCTGTGATCGACTCAAAAAATGCGTCAAATTTAACTTTCGTTGAATTTTTTGTTTGCGATCGACCGTTTTGGAAATTGATCATGGACCGATTAAATTGATTTGGATTCATTTGAAATTGGATCTAGACATGCTGAATTTGAAATTGAGGTATTTGATTAGTCATGAAACACAATTTGACGATTTTTTGTCAAAGTGAGTGAATTTGATAAATTTCTATCTAATGGATGGTCAAAAATTGATTTTAGGGGTGTTTGAGATGAATTTGGAGGATTTGAGAATTTTTGGTCCATTAGTGGCATTTTGGTAATTTTGGCTGACTTTGGTCAAAGTGGTCAAAATGTTGATTTAAAGGCTTGAGGTGGTTCAGGAAGAAATTTCAAGTCAAAACGACAGTGTTTGGGGTCATTTTCAACCAATGTAGAAGGTCTTATGATCCCCAAAGCATTTTTTAAGTATTAATTATTTTGGTGTCGAAATGTCAAAAAATTATCTGGAAGTATGACAATATTACAGTCAAAATTCTCAGGAAGACGTATAAAATGATTTGGTGTGATTTTTAGGACTTATCAGTGACTCTGAGAGATTTTGAAAAATTTGATATTTTGGGGGTCTAGGAGCATTTTGGTAATTTTTGGGAAGTTTGTGTATTTTTGCAATTTTTGGGTTTTAAATGGTCAAAATTATAATATCAAATGGTTTGAAATGGTTTGTGTGATTCAATTGCAATTTTGGGAAATTTTGAAAGAATTAGGACATTCAAGTGGGGGTATTTTAAGAGAAACTGAGTCCAAATAATTTTGGTCAGCCACATGGGTGTAATGACTGCAACCCAGTGATATGAAAATGCAATGTTTATGATGATCATAGGGATTATGAATGATGATGCAATGTATTGAAGTCCAAAAATATGTAGAACAATATTAGGTTTTCCTATGGTCCAAAGGTCCTATAGGAATTCTCATTAGAGTTCATTTATGTAATTTATAATTTTTGTGTTAAAGATTATTGATCACATATAGAACCAACATAGAGAACAGAGATTTGGTTGAAATGTCTGAGAAGAAGGTGTGTATTATTTCTAAGATGCTAAAATAGTCATTAGAAAAGTCATAAAGCTAGATCCTAGTTACTAAAGGAAAGACCCAAAACCCTCACCCAAAAGTGAAGTCAACTGACTCTCAATAAAAGATGTTATGCTTGCTAAACATGACAGTATGAAAGTAGGACTCCAAGGCCATTTTTACGATGTCAATAAGGGAAACCTTCTACTATCAAGATAAGGCTAAGCTATAAGGCAGTAGGCAGACCATCATACTACCTCTCAACCAAAAAGGCCTATGAGATGACTACATGAACATTAAATAAAAAAGGGCCCAAAGAGGGTAGCAGTGAAAGGTAGGAAAATATATGAATTGGAAAAAATAGCCTAATCAGAATTTTATGTATCCATCATTCTAGGCTATTGAGACTCTACCTTTTTTTGGATGTGAAGGTAGTAAACCTAACCTGACTAGAAACCCCTTCTCAGCAATCCATGTGTTGCATTGTTCAAGTTAGTCTAGAATTTTTAATTTTAGAGTAAGTAAAATTTAAACTCTTAAAACTCTACATGGACTGAAAATGTAAATAATGACTTACACCCATTAAGGGTATGATGAGAATGCATACAGATTGAAAATAAATAAATGAACCAACCATAAAGCTTAATCATCCCCAAAGGAGTTACACTCTCACAAAATCTCTAACATAAAAAAACCGTGTTAGCTAAACTCTTAAGTGTATGAACCTATATTTGGCTAGTCAGGTTAGAAAACTGAGAGCACTTCCCCTCAAAATATACAATTGTTATCTAGACCAATCTTAAGCATGGATGATCTATTAATATGTTTGGGGGATATATTCATACAATTATGATTATCTTAATGTCAGTTTGAAAATAATTTATTTTAATATATATATATATATATATATATATATATAATTTTTNGATATCCCATCTCGAAAGATGTGCGTATCAATTGTTAGTAGGTCTAACTATTTAAACTAAGAAGTTTATGACTCTCTATTTTGGTATGTGGAATTTATGATCTATAATTCCTCCATTTAATATAAAGATTAGACATGATTTATTTTGCCCGAGTTTTTAATTCTCTATAGAGGCAAACTCCAATAATTAATTACGTTTTAAATGATGAAAATCATTTAAGAATACTCTCGATTAAGATCAAATATTTTGTCTTCAAGATTTCAAAGTTGAGTTTTCACGATTGCTTATTGAAATATCAAGTGAGAGTGGCTCAAATAGGAATAATTATTTTGGGAATCTGAAGGAGCGAGAAGTAGGGGATGTCACAGATTTGAGGAGGACCCCAATGACTTCCCAAACTATCTTATTTTTTGGATTTATACTTTTGAACAAGGTGTTTATTTAATGTTTTAATCCTGTAATTTATTTAAAATTTAGGGTTTACATTTGAACGATGTAGGGTTGTGCAAATAGCCTAAAAAGATAAGAGAGTTTATGTAGTATGAAACGAACAACCTCAAAGCCCTAAATGAGTTAGGATTTATACTGCAGAACATGACTATGCAGAAGCCTAAAAACAGTGTCAGGATTTAGGTTGTGCTAAATGAACGACCTTGAAGTCTTAAGGGTTTATTATTATTAAGGCTAAGGAATGTTTTACTGCAGTAGATCCACTCCATGTTTCTCATTGATTTGTTGTTTGAAGTTATCCATTGCTCGACTCAAGCTCCTTGTCATAGTTTATAATTCAGGGAGTGTTAAGTTTCAAGCCTTGTCGTAGGATTCCTTATAAGCATATGATATATTGTTCTCTACCCTAAAAGTCTTTGCAGACATGATACATTATACATAAAAAAACATGAGATAAAGCAAAGTAAAATAAAAGGGATGAAAAAGAAAATTAGCAGTGCGTACATGATGTTTTTAATGTTGTTGCGAAATGTTTAGTACCATAAAAATAATATAATAATGTGTAAGAAAATTAAACAAGTCATGAGAGGATATGAACACATGTCTGTATACGAAGGTCAAATGTCACATATATAGAAGATCAGAGCTGGCTATAAGAATTCAAGTTAAGGGTAGGCTCAAACTCATAATTTTTTAGGGACATTTGTAGGCAACCATAAGCAATCTGTGTGCTTTGTCCATCCAACCTCGGGTAGAAGCTACAAACAAAGCAATCGAAGGAGAGCAACTCCTAGTACACTCAAAGTGATTACAAGTTGATTTGTACAGGATAACATCCAAAAATTTTAATTTGTTAGTTATATAAAGTAAAACTTTTACTTAGTATCAAAACATAGTAATGTCACAAGAAAATATTTTTTTATTGCATTATATATAGATATATATATATATATATATATATTGTAAATCAAATGGTCCATAAGTTAATCACATTGTCAGGTTAAAGCTATCGACAACATAAGAAAGCAAGGGAGAACTTCTCACCAAGTGTTGATGAATAATAACATCGATCCTGCACTCTTCCCGAAAATCCTCGGGCCAGGATATACTGCTCTATTATCCCACTTTTAGCACCAGAAGCGTTTCACATCATTGTCTTTAACCCCAAACCATCCGACCTATAGCCTCGCTCGATGATTCATATACCACCATATTTTAAATATCCGCAGTTGCCCCGAAGGGTCTAAATACTATATTCAAGACTCATACCCTTGAGCGTTGGGTTTTATGTAGGATAAGTAGCAACGAGACATTTTTTATGTTGACATGTCTTAATTCAAAGGGGTTAAAAATCATATCTTGGTGAGTCCTTATGAGCTTCATTTTATCTTTTGTGATCTTCATGTTTTGGGGATGATTTTCTTCAACAAAGTGTAGTAAGACCAAATGCTTAATGGAATATCCAAAACTTACAAAGATGTTCAGAATGTAATCCTGTGACACCTTTAAGACTTCTTAGAACACCCTCAGTTCATTTGACCTTTCTACATTATTAAGTTGCTCAACCTCGCTACATTAGGGATATTTTGTATTCTAAAGTATGGTCAGTATTTTATGTCTTAACTAACCCATGAGTAAGGTGTACTAGTTAATTCTTTGATATCAAAGTAAGGGTCATGTGGGCAAGACCCTAAAGGGCACATTTGCTAAGCATTGAGAATTTGCACTCTTACCATCCCTCTGGGTTTGAGCTTGTAGTATCTCAAGATGTTCCATTAGCATTTATGTTTTCTCCTTTCAACTGCTCTTCTCGTTATATTATGTCAAACCTAATCCACTGTTAAGCTCTTAAGCTTTGAGGGTAAACTTGTAGTTTTGGAAATTTTTTATAAGATGTGTTTGATCCTTATTAAATGGATTGAATTATACTTAACCATTGATTGAGGGATCCAAATAAGTGGATTATAGATCTTCCAGATCATTCAAAATCATTCTTTCTTCATATAGCCCACAATTCAAATAATTACAATTTTACTCTTTTTTAAAAAATGTTGCTAGTGAGTTGTTTCCTTATTTACTCTTTGTATTTCGATCACTTCAATAAATTAATCATCATAAATCTTACCCATTTTTCCTCAGATTTGACCTAAAATTGATTAAATTAAGGTTAGAGTATAAATTCCCAAAATTACCATTTTACCCTTACGGTTAATGCCCGCCAAACATTCAAATTTTAATTCAAATGGTCATGAAACTTCACTAAACTCTTACTCATGGTTTATTTAAGACATTAGAGGAGAAATTATATTTTTTAAGCATTTTTTATTTTTAATAATTATTTAGATCAATAATTCTGAATTTTCAATGATAATTAATTTAAATCTTCCAAAAATGTGTCCTTCATCTTTAAAAAATTTTATGATGTTTATTAAGATAAGAGGACCAATCAAGACCATTTTTGTGATTTTTTGAATTATATTTAATTTTTTATTTACTTTAATGCATAAATAATTTAAAAATATATTTTTAAATTTTAAAAATCCAATTTTATTTTTCTTTGATCCCTGTGACCTCAGCGAACTCACAAAACTTGATTTTGTATTTTTTGGGTTTATATTTTATTTTCTATAATTACTTAACAAAGACTTTTAACATAGAAAATTAAGGCTTTTGTTGTTCTCAAACCTTGGAAAAATTAGAGAACATCCCTAACAAAACAATGAATAAGCCCTAAAAATTTCATGCAATAATATTTTATATTTAATTTTTTTATGATTTAAACAAGCTCTAGAGTATTTAATTAATTTAAAAATAAATATTATATGCCAATTATTTTTTAATTTTTAGTCCATTAATTTCTCCTTTGTCTAGTGAGTATAAGAATAATTTTCTTTTATTTTTACAATTTCTTTACACCAATATATGTTTTTTTAAATTAATATTTTATTTTCAGTATTTAATTAAATAAAAAATCCTGATTTTTCTTTTTACTTAACCATACGACACCCATTTAAGACTTAACACATAACACATAAATTTTTTTTTTCACATACACATATATTTAAAATTTATAATATCACATAAATAAATCACTTTATATATATATATATATATATATATATATATATATATATATATATATATATATATATATATATNTGAAATTCTCCTTTGTGTAGTGAATATAGGAATATTTTTCTTTTATTTTTATGATTTCTCTACACCAATATATATTTTTTTAAAATTAATATTTTATTTTGATGTATTTAATTAAATAAAAAATTCTCATTTGTTTTTTACTTTAACCATGCGGCACCCATTTAAGACTTAACACATGACACATAAATTTTTTTTTCACATACACATATTTAAAATTTATAATATCACATAAATAAATCACTTAAAACATTAATTCCACATATATATACATGTAACAATTAAAATTTATTTTTTACATACCAATACACTTAAATTTAATATTTTACATGCATATCACTTAAAATTTAAGTTTTATATACACATATACTTGAATTTAATAATTCACATAGTGCTTAAAACTTAATTTTCACATTTACAACACTATAATTTTACATTTACATACCTTAAGCTCAATTTATTTTTACATACATAACATTCAAACTTCACTTTTCTTTTGCATACATAATACTAAAATTTTATTCTTACATAATTCATACTCAAATCTTGATTTTTTTTTACATGCAAAACATTCAAATTTTGATTTTTCTCTCTACACACATAAATTTTCCACTCAAATTCTAAATATCACATAATATATATATATATATATATATATATNTTTGCATACAATGATTCATACTCAAATCTTGATTTCTTTTTTACATGCACAACATTCAAATTTTGATTTTTCTCTCTACACACATACAACATTCAAAACTTTATTTTACATACATGACACTAAATTTTCATTTATGTTTTAAATATGTAAATACAGAATTATTAAGTGCTGAAATGTAAACATTCATTTTTGGTGGTTTAAATACCAAATGTATGACCTCAAGAGGTTTGCATTGTGTTGTCATTGTTGTTTTGCATGTGAATGTTTATGTTTGTGGTGTGTGTGTGTGAATATCTAAAGCCTAAGTTATTTGCACATGAGAAGTCTACATTTTGGACGCGTTTGAGCGACATACACAGAGATCATTAAAGGTAAGATATTTGACGTATAAATATCTTAAATTTATAGGGTACTAGTGTAAATACCAAAGTTTAAGTTTTCGACATGTAAGTCTGTTAGGTTCGAATAATAAGTACTTAAATCTCGAAGTTTGGATGGCATGCGCGTAAGTAAATGAGATCATGTAAATAGATAAAAGCGACATAGCGAGCATGCAAATATAAAAGGTTTCAGTGCCTAGCATGTAAATACATGAAATCGAAGCATGTTAGCATGTGAATACATGAGACTTAATTAACAAGCATATAGATCTTCAAGTTTTAAGTGAGGTGTAAGATTTGAGCGATGTGCACGTAAATACACATGATTTGGGTGTCATGCATGTACACATCAAAGTTTCTGCGTTAGATATATAGATACACAAGATTTGGGTGGTATGAATGTAATAAATAAAAGTTTAGGTGGTATGTATGAAAACATCAAAGTTTAGGTGGTTAAACATATGAAGTACACAGACACACACACACACACACACATTATTATTATTTGTATTATTATGTCATTTTGTGTCATGCGAATTTCATTTTATTTTGGGAGAATGGATTTGGATTACTTTTTGGGTGACTTTTAGTCTTTGGCATGAAAATGAGTTGTACTAACCCATCATGAAGATTGGGGTTCATGGGGGCTTGGATGGACAAGTCCTAATCATGGGGATTTGGGTTAAGCATAAGTTTGAGTGAGTCATTAAAGTGGCTAACCACTTTTTGGGTAATCCAAAAAGGTGGTCACCTTTGGTTATAAGTGGTTTGGTGGCTTGCATGTGGCTTGAGCATTTTTCATGGAGAAGGAATTTAGGAATTTTGGGCATTTTATATGGCTTTATCATGAAGTCAAATGTGAAAGAAATTAATCATGAATGTCATGGTCTATGGTTTGATTTTTTTAATTAATTGGATGAGGTGTCTCATGATATGGTGGAGGGAGCTTTTGATTTTAAAAGAAATAAAAAATTGGGCTTGGCTTAGTGGGTTTTAGTCTTGGTTTCAAGGTGTGGGGATTTTTGAACTTGGATGGTGGGCTTTATTTTTGGTTTTTAATGGTATTGAAAATTAATCACGATGGGCTTCATGAACGCTTGGGGAGGGGAAGGTGTGGGGGAATTATTAGGGGTGAATTTGAACATGAACTTGAAATTGGGTGGTTTAGATTTGAAATTTGGTGGAATTTGTATTAAATTTGGAACTTAGTGGATTTTGAGGGCAATTCGACAATTTAGATGAAATTTGGCTCTCCTTGTTATTTTGGGTAATTTTGGGTGTTTTGGTCAATTTTGGGAATTTTGGGGCAATTGGGTAATATAGAGGGGTTTTAAATGATTTTGGTGGGAAATTGGGTATTTGGACAATTTTGGGCATTTTTGGGATATTAGGGGTATTTCGGTCATTTTGGTGATTTTGGGGTATTTTGATTATTTTGGTGATTTTGGGGTATTTTGAGGAGTTTTAGGAAATTTTGGGTAGTTTGGGTTGACTTTAGATGAACTCTAAATTTATGGTTATTCATGTGTGTTTCTAAGTATAAGGCATTGTTCTTGTGAAATAAAGTCGCTAACATATTTTACTTTACCTAATATTCATTTAGCAATAATTTGGCCAATCAATTCTTAAAACCTTGTGTGATCCATAGGTGTCCGAAGAGCCATAGTGGGATTGTTAGGCTAAATCAAACAAATCTTGGATTCATAGCCACATCAAACTTGAAGATTTGCAATCTCTTAAAAAAATATTTTAATGTAATGACTTAAATTGATTATAATAAAATAATACCTATAATATATAAATGATTAGGTTTTCTATTTATTAGAAGGGATTAGAGAAATCAAAAATACTTCTCTCGATTGACAACAACTGCAGACGAATCATAGACCTAAATTATTGTTAGAACTAAATATAAAAATATTTTCTTAAAAAATATTGTTTGAATGTATTGGATAAAATTAATATTTAACTTAACAGAAAGTTTCAATTTGATCTGCGTGGAGACAACATTTTATTCACTACTATATTATATCTGAAATGACACTCATACACGTGTCTGTCACAACATTGTGGTTTGGTAGCTTTATCATTACATAAAAGCTATATGAGTACTTCGTTCAATTATCTTTAAAAAATTATAATTTAACTTTAATAATGAATGAAGAAGATAATTTTATTTTCATGATTATATTTTATATGAATATCTTATTTGCAAATTAAATTCCTACCGCTTAACATCTTGCATTTCAAGGCATAGCTTTCTTATTTTAACAAGGCCAAGATCTACTCTTAACATGTTTTCATTCAACTACATAATTAGGTGACCAAACTACCACTTCCTCGAAAAAATCAGGAGATGTCTTAATATCATCTTCTCAACACTCCACTACCTCCTTCCATCAACTTATCAGTTTGGCATCGAGGCTAAGGTAGGTTTATCTTGTTAGAGATGTAAAAAATTTTAGGGCTTCTTTCTTTTCTTCAGCTGTTATTTCTAATTTTAGCTTGACACCTCAATTACTTTTGCTAATTTTTTGCTACAATTCTTAGTATTCTATATAAGAAGGTAGGGCTTAATGGATTCTCATGTTGATCTATCCCACATTTCCTCATTAGTTTCTTTCTTTCATCCACAACTTCAAAATTTTCTTTCAAATGTTCTCCTCATAAACTAAATAGCTTCATGACTTCTTATTTTACTTTCGGTGACCAAGATTAACCCTTTAAATTAAAAATAAAAATATTAAAGCAAATCCTTTTATATGATTTTGAATAAATTTTAATTACACTTTATATATATATTTTTTTTAATTATAATTTTTTGTTAAGCTTTAGCACCCACTCTCTTGAAAAAATTAGTAATTTATAAAGGAGATACACATACTAAGGAATATATGGTACAATAATTTCAAATCTAAAAATAAAGGACGAACCCATAAAATTTTTTATTGATGCAATGAATAGCCATATTTATGAAATATCATTATATTAGAAAATTTTAGAAAGTACCTCCCATATATATTTTTTTCCCTATGTAGTTCCTTTTTTCATAGTTTATGATTTGTTTCCTCTATACTTACCACTCTAACTCCCTACATGTCTAGGCTTGGCTTTTATTAAGGGAATTGAGTAGCTACCATACAGAAAATTCCATCAAGGTCATGAAGTACATGATGAACTTGTTGACAAAATACAAGTCATCATAGCTAAACAACATCTTCCTTGGCACTCAATGAAACTATTATTCAACACAAATCATTTGAAGTCGCCTATAGCTCATCAAATCAACTCACACAAGCTACCTAGCTATTCACCAACAAAATCTAATGAGAAATCACCCTTCCCAAATTAAGCCCGGTTATGCAACTTTACTAAAATTACTCAAATATAGCATTCTCCGTAGAAGAAAAAGTGCCTAAACTCAAATCTAGAAATATTAGATCAGAGGGTGAGCTTGAGAGATTTATTATGTTGTACTAATTTTGTACTTTCTAGCAATCTCAAAAAATTCCCTAAAAAACTCTTTCAAGTTTCTCCATGTCGCTCTCTTTCCCATTTTTTTTTCTCTATCCATTTATTTTGAGTAAAATTTTGTATAATCCATGCGCAAATCAAAGTCCAACAAATTCAATCATTTTATGTAAAACTATAAGTCAAAATCAAACATAAAAGAACCCAAACTAAATAGATCTGTTTCTTCCATCAGGTTCAATTTTTTGATTTAAGCTGCTTTATGCGCCATTGTTTGGCCCACGCTTAATTTTGTAAGAGCCAACCCCACTTGCAATTCAGAGGTTTAGCAGTAATTCAGCCTGAGATTCCATGTAGAGACAAAGCACAAACAATTACAATACCAGAAAAGAGCCTCCCCCAAGGCTTCAACCCGACCCACTACAAGGATAGACTACTTACCAACAAAAATTAAATAAAATATCAAAATAACAATTACCTTTCGTGCCCACTTTTCCCTCCACTCTTCTTTTCTCAGTTTCTTCCACACTTAATGTTGTCAGATTAGTGAAAATTATGAAACAGACCTACAGATACTGCGCCTGTATCCGTTCTCTATTCTCCTCCCACCACAGCTTGGCGTGTACTTCTCCGAACCTTTCGCGACTGCAAAGAGGCGAATTGAATCAGTTTATAAGAGTGTTATAACAAAAAAATATATATAATGCACATAAGTCGTGTTAGGTTCCATGCATTGCGCAAGTTCTCATACGTTATCATCGATTTACACCCAGAAACATATGAAATTGTAGATTTTTGTGGCTTTTACACTAATAATTTTTGCACAGTAAAAATATAAATAATTTATATTTCAAGCTAAAGTAGCACATGGTGTAAGATACTTCTTTTAACTAGTAAGAAAAAACCTAGATATTACCTTAATAGAAAAAAAAAAAGCTTACAGAACAACCAAAGCAATTTCAGCTTTAACAAAAATGTTGGCCTTGAAAAATTTAACAGAAAATTACTTTTCATAAATATGGGAAAAAAGAGAACGTATTTACTGCAAGAGATGTAAAGAGGACAAGCTACCTTAGCCTATTGATTGAGAACTTAGTCTGGGTTTAAGGCCATGTACATGTGGTGTGCGGTGTATTTTCCCAAAAAAGAAAAAAAAAGGAGAATAAACAAAGTGATAAAGAAAATATAATTGAATGTATCAGTTAATTAATGCCCTTTATTCTTCCTTGTAACTATTGAGATAACCACACGTATGTTACTCAAAAACTAGAAGTGAATATCAACATGTGATGCAATATTTTATTATTCTAATAAAACAATTTATCCAATGGCATATTTCTACTATTTTATCTATGGCCCTGATAAAGTGGCAAACAAGCAAAAAGATAAATTTCTTGTTATTTGCTCATCCTTAGGGCAAATAATTCCGGGAACGCATTTCACAAAGTATTTATGAAATAGATGATGATCACTAATGGTACAAAGGATTAGCCACAAAAATAAGCAGAAATTTGAGTTTAAACTGGTGAAATTATGAAAAAAAAGTTGCATTGCTAATTTGATAGCAAATGAAGATACTGCCATTTGTTAGCACAAATCAATTGCAGACTCTTTTTCATCTTAAATATCAACAACAACAGCCTTTATTCCACTAAGTGGGGTGGGCTACATGAAACCTTTTTCTCAATTGTGTGGTATTGTCTTATTGTCATTTAATTCTAATAAATTAAAATTATTTTTTACACAACATGGCCAAGTGTTTTTAAGTCTACTTCTACCTTTAAGATAATTCAAATCTAAAACATCACACATTTAAGGATGACTCCCCTAATCTAAAACATCATGAATGAAAAGGATAAAAAAAGTAGTTAAAACCTGAATCTGACGCGACGAAGCTCTCGGGCACCATCAGGCAGCTCTCGGATAGTAATATAAACTCCAGGTTCATCCTGCTCCACCCACTCCGTCACCTCCTGGTCACTCGCATTGCTTATTGAAACAGAGGCCGCCTCATCCCTCGACGAAGTTGTCGTCCTCGACGCATCAATCGACGATGCCTCCGCTCTCACCGCAGCCACCACCGACGCCGCCCCACTGCTGCTGCCGCATGCTCTTAGATGATGCGGCATTATGTNTCAGTTTGGATTTAAAAATGTCAAAAATTAATAAAAAATGTTGAAAAATGATTTTATGGTCCCAAAATGCTTGAAAACAAAAAATTCAATAAAATGTTTAACTACGAATCCTTTGGGGTGGCTACAACTATTTCAATAAGCACTTGTTGAGCTGTTCTTCGGATAAATTTCTATTAGAAAATAGTTGATTGTAAAACAGTGTGGTTGTTTCGATGTTCTGTCATGTTGCAACTGTTTATAAGAAAAAATATTGTAATGTTATTATGTAAAATTGTAAGCTATATGTTGTTTAGAAATAATTCAAATACAACGGCGAGGATAAATTTCAGTAATTCAATAACCAAACAAACATAGATGACTACCAAACACACACATAAGGAGGAGAGCTCCATAAGCCTCTCATGCTCATCAACTCACATTTCAACATACTAAAGAAACCAAATAAATTAGACAAACTCATATAGATGTCATAACCAAACACACCTGAACACACACAGAATTAAGAGAGCTTAAAATCCACCATCCTTATCATATCATATTTCGACAAACAATAACATAATGGTAACCGACCCCACAACATAGGAAAGAAAAATCGTGAAATGCATAAACCCTAACAAAAAATAACTCGGGAGATATGTAAGAGACCGGGGGAGTAAAGCTGAGATAGTTGGGGGAGAACATAAGTGAAACTGTATAAAGCAAGGTAAAATGATGGGTGCAAAATATTAGAAGCATCTACGCCAATGCCTCCTTAAACAGAATCGCAAGGCGGTCGGTGAGAACATGCACTGCAGTGATGTCACTGCCCCAAATGAACCCTCCATCTCAAATGTGTATATCTTGCTCATTTTCTAATTTTATCTCATTTTTTTTTTCTTTTAGACCACAATGATTTTGAAATTTTTTAATAAATTCTTAGAAATTTTAAGAACTCTTTTGCACCATCTTCTCAAATTTCATAGGTAACTCCTTAGAGCTTTAAAGGTGTCAAATGTTATTTGAGGAGAAGATGTTGTATCATATAGCAAAGGATGAAACATAGTGCTCCAACATAACATTCATTATAAGCCAAATTGAAAAGAATCTCCTAGAGGGTTCTCCTATGCTTAGTTCCATATGAAGTGATAATTAAAATTCTTGATTAAAAATGTTCTTTCATATTCTTGATCCAACATAAATGAGTTGTAGGCATAAATCCTAGTAATAAAAAGGCTTGAATAGTAGTCAATCACATTGAACTGCGGTGTACCATACTCAAATGACATTTGTGCAAAAGAATGAGATTGAATAAGTGATAAAAAGTAAAGAAAAGTATTATTCCATAGGGAGTGAATAGCTTATACTAAAATTAGAATGATTTGCTATTATTTAAATGGTAAAAACATAATAACAAACAAAAGAAAACAATTGCAAAAACTAATTAAGAGACAATGAAACTATTAGCAAAGGCTAATGTTTTATAGGAGTGAATATGACAAAGACTTAGGATCGAGGTTTGCCTATTATAATTTGGTTAATTGATTTTTAAATCAAGTAAAAAGTTTATATTATATTATTGTGTTCTAATCAAAGGTGTCTACTATCTTTCCTTTGAAAGCCTAAATTTTTTTTATTTTCAACTCAATATACTTACCTCCCAATGATTGATTTAATCAAAGAAAAAAGTTAGTGAAGCACTTTCAATCATAAAATAATCTACACAAGTTCCTCACAATTATTTCTAGCCTATAAACCATCCATGATGGAATTTTATTCATGATAAATTCTATCTCCACCACTTGATTTTGAATAGACCTCGTGAACCTACCATATGGTGACAGCAAGATTAATAGACATTAAGGTGTATAATAAAATATATGATAA
>JXCR01037660.1:113210-134842 GCA_002079205.1 Phalaenopsis hybrid cultivar
GAATATAGAGAGTGTGAGAGAGGGGAATATAGAGAAGAGATTGAATAGAAAGAAAGGGATGAGAGGCAGAGCGAGAAAGGGAAAAGAGTGAATGAGTGATCAAGAATGTTGAAGAGATAAAGGGGAAGAAGGGAGGGAGGAGGCGGTACAAGAGAGTGAGAGAAAGAGGTGGGGAATGTCAACAAAGCATGAGAGAGTAAGAGTAAGAAAAAGAGACATAGAAAGAGAGAGAGAGATAGAAGGAGATAGAGGGAGAAAGAGAAGGAGAGTGTCAGAGAATAAGAGCGGGGAGATTGAGAGAGAGTAGAAGAGATAGAGAGAGAAAAAGTGGGAGGG
Source organism: Phalaenopsis hybrid cultivar (assembly GCA_002079205.1). Classification (NCBI taxonomy): domain Eukaryota; kingdom Viridiplantae; phylum Streptophyta; class Magnoliopsida; order Asparagales; family Orchidaceae; genus Phalaenopsis; species Phalaenopsis hybrid cultivar. The sequence goes on from JXCR01037660.1 coordinate 113,547, forward strand.
AGGGAGAGAATGGTCTGTAGAAGATAAAGAGTGTAGAGGAAAGGAGGGAGAGGAAAATAGAAAGAAGATAAGGAGGGGGAGAAAGAGGGATGTAAGAAGGGAGGGTTGAGGTTTGGAGTGGAAGAGAGAATTGGAGGAGTGGAAAAGACAACAAGCGAGTGAGTGAGCAAAGTGAAAGAGAGTGAGAGAGTGATAGGGAGTGAGACATAAAGTACATAGAGTAAGTGTGATAATTTGACAGAGAGAATGAGTGAGGAAAAAGCAAAGGAGAGAGAAAATAGTGAGGGAGGGAAGGAGAGTGAGATACAAATAGAGGGAGTGAGGGAGGNAGTACAGGTGCATCCTTTTTCACGTGCAAACTAGTGGTTAATCCAACAACATTTCACTCACAAGTTTTTGAGGTGTGTGTGAATCATGGTTCCGCGGAGCGGAACTTGCGAGGAGGTATGGAAGCAAAGAGACAAAGCGTGCTTAATTAACTTGATTGAGAACAAGTAGTACTACTTGCTAGGGTGGAATTCAAATTAATGGAAATCAGACATCAATGAAAAAAAAGCTTTTAAACTCGATCTGAGATTGCAAGATGGAATTCAAATTAATGGAAATGAAATAAAAGGTTAAAAAGCTTAAACTGATATGTTGACTGGCAGAGAAGTTTTTAAAAGAAGAAAAATTATAGAAGAAAAGCGAATATACTCAGCCAAAATATAACAACTCGATCATTCATAATAATTGAAGAAGAATTTCTCACTCAGAATAAGAAATTGGGAAATCTCTAGCAAAGAAGAATTTTTATCTAAGCCTTTTATTATTCAAATATGTTGTTTTTCAACCTAAATATGATGGTTGGTAGTACAATTAAGAGGTGATTTAAAAATGCTAAGTGGTGGTTCAGAATCACATATTCAATTATACTTAATCACAACGGTTATAGATTTATAATCAACTTTCCAACTATTGGGGTATATGCACTCCCAAAATTACGGCTAATATATATTTTAAATGCTATAATGTCAAACGTTGTATGCCATGAAAATCAAACATCAATGTTTAATGCTTTTTTATGGGGTTACTGATAACTAATCAATTCTTTTTAGGATCCCCTAATAAGTTCTTTTTTTGTTGCATTAGGCTTAAAACTAATTTATTTAGTGAAAGAATAACAAAATTTTTAAATTCGACTGAAGGTTGGTTGTGTTGCAGTTAATTTCATGGCAAATGAAAAAAAAAAGCCGTTAAAAGGGTACAACTAAGATCCAATGAATATTTTAAAAATATTTTTAAAAAGAGAACAAATGTACAAAAATACCTCCTTTATCAAAATTTGATATAAATAATTTTCTTTTTAAAAAGTAAAGTGTGAAAGCATAAATGCATACAGACATTTATTTCGAGTCATAAATTNATAATGGTACAAAGGAGTAGCCACAAAAATAAGCAGAAATTTGAGTTTAAACTGGTGAAATTATGAAAAAAAGGTTGCATTGCTAATTTGATACAGCAAATGAAAATACTGCCATTTGTTAGCACAAATCAATTGCAGACTCTTTTTCATCTTAAATATCAACAACAACAACAACAGCCTTTATCCCACTAAGTGGGGTGGGCTACATGAAACCTTTTTGTCAATTGTGTAGTAATTGTCTTATTGTCATTTAATTCTAATAAATTAAAATTATTTTTTACACAACATGCCCAAATCTTTTTAAGTCTACTTCTACCTTTAAGATAATTCAAATCCAAAACACCACACATTTAAGGATGACTCCTCTAATCTTACACATCATGAATGAAAAGGAAAAAAAAAAGTAGTTAAAACCNGCCTTTATCCCACTAAGTGGGGTGGGCTACATGAAACATTTTTGTCAATTGTGTAGTAATTGTCTTATTGTCATTTAATTCTAATAAATTAAAATTATTTTTTACACAACATGCCCAAGTCTTTTTAAGTTTACTTCTACCTTTAAGATAATTCAAATCCAAAACATCACACATTTAAGGATGACTCCTCTAATCTTACACATCATGAATGAAAAGGAAAAAAAAAAGTAGTTAAAACCTGAATCTGACGCGACGAAGCTCTCGGGCGCCATCAGGCAGCTCTCGGATAGTAATATAAACTCCAGGTTCATCCTGCTCCACCCACTCCGTCACCTCCTGGTCACTCGCATTGCTTATGGAAACGGAGGCCGCCTCATCCCTCGAAGAAGTTGTCGTCCTCGATGCATCAATCGACGATGCCTCCCCTCTCACCGCAGCCACCACCGACGCCGCCCCACTGCTGCTGCCGCATGCTCTTAGATGATGCGGCATTATGTACTCGGAAGGGTCCGGCACCGAAGGCAAGTAAACTCCGCCTCCTCTGCTGGATATCGATGGCGGCCGGAAGCCAGTACGGAGTAGCCGGTCCCGGCCGGGTGGAGGGGTCACTGGACTCTCCCTTGTTGAACCGGTCCGAGAGTAGAATGACTCTCTTTGCTGAAAAGAAACTCGAAAATCATGAGCATCGCTCTTACATAACTCATTAAAAAACCTTCATCAATAAATAGAACCCAACGAGGGTTTCTTGAAAGAAGGAACTTTTATTAGTAAATTTCTTGGGCAATTGGGGGTAAATTATATATACCTCGCCGCCGTCGTCGGACCTCGGCGGAGTGGGGAGNTCCTTACATAACTCATTAAAAAACCTTCATCAATTATTACCAACAGAAGGGTTTCTTGAAAGAAGAACTTTTATTAGTAAATTTCTCGGGGAATTGGGGTTAAATTATATATACCTCGCCGCCGTCGTCGGACCTCGGCGGAGTGGGGAGACCTTGTCGTCTGAATTTCTGCACGTTGTAGAGCTCCATTATCCTGTCATAGTTCTCGCCCCACCACCTCTGCGCCTGCCACTTGTTGAACATCTCCCGACTTTTTTTCACACCAGGCCATAAAAATATACATATCCCACAATTCAATCAACAAGACAGCAAATATTCAATGGTGAAGTGATAATTTCTACAAAATACGGTGGGCTGTGCGTTTTTACTCTTAAATTTAAAAAAATATATAAGAGAAGAAAATATATAATGTATTTTCTTTATAGAAAATAGATGAAAATACTAAGGATTAAATTAACAAGTGATACAAACCTTATATAATCTTTTTATTATCATAAATAATTAAAANCCATAAAAATATATATATCCCACAATTCAATCAACAAGACAGCAAATATTCAATGGTGAAGTGATAATTTTTACAAAATACGGTGGGTTGTGCGTTTTTACACTTAAATTTACAAAAATATATAAGAGAAGTAAATATATAATGTATTTTCTTTATAGAAAATAGATTAAAATACTAAGGATTGAATTAACAAGTGATACAAACCTTACATAATCTTTTTATTATCATGAATAATTAAAACATAAAAATGAGAAGGCAGTAACGGTAAAATTACGTCCCTGGCTAAATTTCTAGAAATATTCAAATCAAATTTTAAATCTTTATTTTCTTGTTTTAATTCAAATTTTAAATCAAATAATGCTGACAAACTTTGAGGGATTCAAGAGCTATCCTACAATTTATTGTAATCCTTAAAATTTTAAAAATCAAGAACGTCATTAATCAAAGTTTGCATTCTTCTGAAAAAAAAAAACTTAATCTTTATTAAGAATAGACCAAAAATAAATCAATAAAAACAAAATATCGATCATCAGTAACAAACCTGAAGCGAATGCGCTTGAGATCGTTGCCCGCTCCGCCAGGGAGAGAAAGAAAGGTGATATGGACTCCTGGTTCTACCTGGGCAATCCACTCCTTGGGCTCCCCATCATCCGGCAGTGCAACATTGTTTTCTCCGGCGGACACCGGCATACCGGAGCCGGCTGGAAGAATCCACTTTGCTCTTTCCCTGCCATCAGACGTCCCAGCTGGCTCCGAAGGCCTCACGCTCGTGAAGTCCCACGCCGGCGTGGAGTTCGAGCTCGCGGCACCGAGGTAGGTGTAGTGGCCGTCGGCATCGTCATCATCCATGACAGGGTAATGATGGTGGTGATTAGATTTGGGACGGAAGGAGGCGCCGCTACCTCCCTTGCATTGACGGTAGACGCCGGAGAACTTCAGCACCATGTCTTTTAGCTGCAGGTTGTTTAGAATTTACTTCTTAAATTAACTAGATAAGACTTTGAATTTGAACGCAAAAACTGAAAAGAAATAGTTTAGTAGGAAAGTCAAAGATCGATTAGTATCGAATATTTAGTCTAATCAAATTAGATGGGGAGGAAACTAAAAATAATTCCAAGGAATAGAGACCTATTTGTATTTTGAATATTAAATCTGAATTATTGATTTCCTACCCTACAAATACAAGTGATCGCCATCACTGAATTTTACTGTGCAACTAAGAAATTAGGCGCACTGTTTTGTTATCATCTTTTTCCATTAAAATAAAATGTAATGGCTGACCGTCACATTTCGGTGGAGGCCAAACCGGCAGATAGGCCCCAGGAGATGATTATTCTAAGGGTCATTTTGCCAAAATGAGGCAAGCAAGCGGCCAAAACGAGGCGACTCTTGCTAGTGGTTGGCACACATCGCCATGATCACAGTTCACACCTGTTCCTTTCGCCAGCACTTCTAAAACGATTTTACTATTCTAAGAAAATAAGCATCACTTTCAAAATAAAATACATAAAAATTCAATTTATCAATTTAATATTTTCCAACAAGAGAATTTATTGTGCTTTCTAATTTGAAGCAATAAAGCTGGATCCAAAAAGCAAACAAATTAATGGACTTGAAAAGTAATCCGTAAATCGAGTACTTCGGCTAAGAAGAGTAGTACAGGCAGTAGCGGCGAAATAGAGTGAGCTCTGTGGAGACTGGATGGCAATAAATGGTTAAGACGACAGGCAGGAGTACTTGGTGAAGACAGGTCCCGTCGTCAACGTAGTGTTTCCAAGGACATTGCACAAAGCAGCTAGCAACAGCGTAGGAGATATGGCTTCTAGTGTTAAACTGTGTCCTTTTCAGTCCAGTATGACTTATTTAAAAATTTTTAAAAATGCAACGGTAATATAATAATATGTCAGTCTTAGATATGAATTTGAAACAATTAACAGCCATAAAGGAATCAAGATTAGTTTTATTGAAGTTTAAATCTATTGTTTAAAGCAAACAACAAATTCAATTGTTAATAATTTTATGCATTAACAATTTTTTTATTAATAATAAACCTGGCGTTTGTATGAAAAATATTTTTAAATTTTATAACATCTTTTGAATATCAAATAACTTTCGAGCTGTTCTTATATTTTGATTTGAAATAAACATATTGAAGAAGTTAAAATATCAAATATGTTTATTTATTAAAATAATCAAAACATTTTAAATTTATTTTGTGTTTTTAAAAATATGTCCATTCACTATTTAAAAAACCAGTAAGAATATGCTAAAAAACATATTTTTAAGGAAAAAATGGGGAAAAAAAAAACTTTTGGCATCCAATCGATGTGATTTTTAAACATGCATTTTAATTCAATGCTCTTGGCACGTTCTTGAGTTTTTTTTTTTTTTTTTTTTAAACCTGCTACTAGTATATTAACCATTTGGGTTTGGATTCTTTTACCCCACGCGGTAGTATGTTGATGTGACTCAATTCTATAGTAATATCAGGTTCAAGTTGAGCATTAAAGTTATCATTAACCAAAACTAAAATCAACTCAAATAAAAGCTGGCGGTAGGGCAGAATATCTTACCCATAAAGTTGAATCATGTTTTGGACAGAACTCTCAACATCTTTGTCCCAATACATATCTCTAAATACATAAAATCCTAAAAAGTAACTGTTTGTCCTAATTTCATACACATTAAGTTGCTGTTTTATTTAAACAATTTCGTCGTTTATCAAACCCACTTGTTCTATGTATTCGCTAAATTTCATTCAGCCCACATAGTNATAATAAGTTTTTTTTTTTGTTGCATTAGGCTTAAAAATAATTTATTTAGTGAAAGATTAAAAAAAAAAAATAAATTCCACTGAAAGTTGGTTGTGTTGCAGTTAATTTGATGGCAAATGAAAAAAAAAAGTCGTTAAAAGGGTACAACTATGATCCAATGACTATTTTTAAAATATTTTTTAAACGAGTACAAATGTAAAAAAATACCTCCTTTATCAAAATTTGATATGAATANCTAATAAGTTTTTTTTTTCGTTGCATTAGGCTTAAAAATAATTTATTTAGTGAAAGATTAAAAAAAAATTTAAATTCAACTGAAAGTTGGTTGTGTTGCAGTTAATTTGATGGCAAATGAAAAAAAAAAAAAGTCGTTAAAAGGGTACAACTATGATCCAATGAATATTTTTAAAATATTTTTTAAACGAGTACAAATGTAAAAAAATACCTCCTTTATCAAAATTTGATATGAATAATTTTCTTTTTAAAAAGTAAAGTGTGAAAGCATAAATGCATACAGACATTTATTTCGAGTCATAAATTACAGAGGCCAAAGCATTCAATCAATTAAATTAGAGCCGGATGAAAAAGAAAAGTAGAAATAAAAAACAGTTTCTAAAACTAATGATAATAATGGTCATCTGTGACTCAAACAAAGAAAAGATTGGCTTGTCTGGAGGGCAAAAATAACCAGGCCTATGGGCCCGGTTCAGGGGTCGGTCGTTATCGAGCCGTTGGGTTTGGTTCAGTGTTTTGAACACTCGNCTAAATTAGAGCCGGATGAAAAAGAAAAGTAGAAATAAAAAACAGTTTTAAAAACTAATGATAATAATGGTCATCTGTGACTCAAACAAAGAAAAGATTGGCTTCTCTGGAGGGCAAAAATAACAAGGCCTATGGGCCCGGTTCAGGGGTCGGTCGTTATCGAGCCGTTGGGTTTGGTTCAGTGTTTTGAACACTCGAACGTAGCCAATTATGGTCCCACCGGCCCTGTCCCCTTGCTTTGCCCAATTCGAGCAATGCAGCTCGAGGATCGCTACCTATCTATCCATCTATCGAAGAGAAAGAAAAAACAGAGATGCAGAAGATTTGCAGAGAAGCGTGAAGAGAAAGAGGGGTCGGTCGAACCTGAGAACTCAGNGAGCCAATAATGGTCCCACCGGCCCTGTCCCTTGCTTTGCCCAATTCGAGCAATGCAGCTCGAGGATCGCTACCTATCCATCCATCTATCGAAGAGAAAGAAAAACAGAGATGCAGAAGATTTGCAGAGAAGCGTGAAGAGAAAGAGGGGTCGGTCGAACCTGAGAACTCAGGCTTTTGACGGCGTCTTTGTTGCTTGGGGTCCCAGCACGCGCGGTATCCTCTCCGTCTTCCTCCAGCTCCTGCTTCGCACACGCGATGCACGCCAGCATATTCGCTTGCCGCTAAACTCACCGCTCGCGTCCACTTTCCCAGTACTATCCCTGAAGTAAACGCTGATTCATTCAGATTCATTAANTTAAACTCACCGCTCGCGTCCACTTTCCCAGTACTATCCCTGAAGTAAATGCTGATTCATTCAGATTCATTAAGCATGCTGTTCTAATTAATATCCTCTCAGCAAGCGCAATAATAACAAAATTCACAAATTCTCACCACGAATAAGTTATGCAAATATTTTTTTTAATTCAATTTTTGTGATCTTGATGATGATCAACTTGTTAATGCCATACAAAATTTGATCTCTATTCACATCAACATTATAAAAAATTAGTAAGATCGATATATATGTTTCAATACAACTGTGTTGAAATCCTAATTCAATTTCTTTATCAGGAAGTATGAGCGAATGATTCCATTAACGGGTAAAGGAGAAATTAAATTTGTTTTATCAAATAAGACCACAGATGCCTTTTATCAAATTATTTTAATAAAGATTTCATTCTTTTTTAGCGCGTCACAAACATTGTTATCTCATGGATCACATCCTTAGGGTTGACATCTTGTGTCGAAATCATAAGAGCAATTAATTCGAGAAAAAAAAGAAAAACCATTGAAAGTTTCGAGAAAAGAATCAACTCAAAACATAGCTATGATCGAAAACGATGAAGGAAAAGCTAGGGCAAGTAAAATGAGATTCTGAAGTGAGCATACGGGCTTGCGGTGGATACACGACAGGCTACAATCCCTGTCGAGCCCAGCAGCGAAACAGAGCACTTCGATTGCCGGCTGCCGATGCAGCCGTCTGTTGTAGTCTGCTCGGGGAAGAGATGGCTGGGGCCTTAGAGATAGAAAGGAGAGCTGCAAATAGTCCAGCGGAGGAGTGAGGGGATTTGGCAACGGGGTTGGACGAGCAAAGGGAATGAGCTTATATAATCTGAGGGGCAAAAGTATATTTTAAAAGCGCAAGATTGGCCGATGTGATCGGCTCTTTGCAGTCGTAGTAAAATCTCAAATTTGTCGAGGGCAGCACGGTCATTTCAAAAAAATACATTATTTAATTAACTCCAATAATAGGAATGACAATTATCTTCTAGCGGGAGGGGCAGTATGCTAATATTTTAAAATTGTAGGAAAATATTAAAAAAAGAAAAACGAAGAGAAATTGTGAGTCACACATTTCGGTACAAGGAAATAAAAAAAGTGACGATTCGCCCAAAGCTGGAAACAAGACAAGGGCTGGAGCTAAGCTAACAAGGACAGAGCGGGTGGGGAAGCGGACAGGCGACAGTAGAGCCCCCACTNTCTTAGAGATGGAAAGGAGAGCTGCAAACAGTCCAGCGGAGGAGTGAGGGGATTTGGCAACGGGTTTGGATGAGCAAAGGGAATGAGTTTATATAATCAGAGGGGCAAAAGTATATTTTAAAAGCGCAAGATTGGCCGATGTGATCGGCTCTTTGCAGTCGTAGTAATATCTCAAATTTGTTGAGGGCAGCACGGTCATTTGCAAAAAATACATATTTAATTAACTCCAATAATAGGAATGACAATTATCTTCTAGCGGGGGAGGGGCAGGATGCTAATATTTTAAAATTGTAGGAAAATATTAAAAAGGAAAAACGAAGAGAGATTGTGAGTCACACATTTCGGTACAAGGAAATAAAAAAAAGTGATGATTCGCCCAAAGCTGGAAACGAGACAAGGGCTGGAGCTAAGCTAGCAAGGACAGAGCGGGTGGGGAAGCGGACAGGCGACAGTAGAGCCCCCACTCGATTCCATTCCAGGATTCGGGGGCTTCCATGGAATTTTAAATTTACCAAAATTTTTGTATTTTAAATATTCAATTTTAGTCGCCCTCAAGGAAGTGATTTATCTTCTTCTTCTTTTACTTTCAAGTTATTGTGGTGTTTTTTTTATGGTGTTTGGGGCTTTTGCCCCGTGGTTTCTTCGTTCTCTCCTCTTATCTTTTCTCTCTTTAGATTCATTCTTGGATCAACACCACCATCCTTAAGTTGGAAGAACTTAATCACAACTAATCTTACTAGACCTACTGAATTTAATCTTTCTTTTGTTGCTATAGTTGATAATAAAAATTGATGTTTTAGAAAAAGAAGGTGTTGAAAGATAAAAAAAGTGGGATCTTTCGCTTGTTGTGTTTGCATTAGAGAACCGTCCATTCTATGGATATCTCATTCAGGCAATTGGTAAAATCTTGAAACTTAAAGGCTGGGTTAAGCATTTTTCGTTTTTTTTTAAAGAGCACAAAAGCTCCAATTTTATTACTAACAAGTAAAAAATTACAAAAAACAGAATGGGATCCCAACCTAAAACCTATACAACTCACACAAGGAAAAGAAAAAAGGGTTCCTATTCCAAAAGAAAGGAAAAATACAACTCACACCACATACAAACAAAAATCTATATTAAGATAAATCTTTAATAGCCAAAGCTAACAAATCATCCGGAAATATACAAAAAATTCAGCTATCGAATAGTTGTACCCAAATTTAGCAATCCAATGAGCCACAGAGTTTCTATCTCTTTGAACATGCGACATGATCACATTTAAATTTGCAGTTAAAGCTTTAATTCTCTTCAACTGAATCAAAATTCTCCAATACGCATCCATAGCAGACTTGCAACGCTTCCAAAGGATCAGAGAATCCATTTCAATAATGACATAATATAAGCTTAGCCTTTTAGCAACCATAAGACCAAAGACAACCGCATCGGCTTTAGCAGTTAAAGGAGAATCAGGAACGGACTTTGTAGCAAACCAACAAACAATGGAACCAACAAAATCATAACAAACACCTCCCATGCTAGCAACATTCAATTTCCAACAACTATCAGTATTTATCTTGAAGTAATGAGCATTAAGTTTACACCAACTAATCCGATTACATTGCCTAAAAGAATGGTTAGGTAAAAGCTTCAGTTGAATATTGCCAACAACTTATCCACCCGGAGACAAGCTTTTTCATAAGTAACCAAAAATGAGACCCAATGTATTGCAACTATTGGGCTTATCATCATTAAAAATGACATTATTCCGAGCAATCTAAATGAACCACAAGACCACACAAGGAACAATATTGAAAAAAAACTCTACCAATATTCTTCCATCGGTTAAGCAACTCAGTAAAAGAATGAAATTAATGATCCATTCTAAAATTAAGGAGTCTCTCATTGAGCATATGCCAAATTCCAACAATAAAACTACAATCACAAAAAAATATGAGTTATAGATTCCTCTTTTTATTTACAAAGGATACAAGGAGAAGTAATTCTTAAACCTTTCATCTTCAGAATATCATTAGTAAGAATGAGGTTATTTAAGACACTCCATATAAAGAAGGACATGGAAGGTTTTAACCATGGATTCCAAACCCATTCCAGATTCAAACCATTAGAGATTGTAATAGAAGACACAGAGCATTTAGTAATCGAATCTTCTAACTTCTTTTTTATAACCACATTATCATTATTATTACTAAATATAAGAATAGAAATAATGAAATTAGCATTAGTAAGATTAACAAACTCCATCAGTTCATCCCTCATCCAATTATCCTGAGACCAGAATTTATTAACCTTAATATTAATATCGAGGGGGCCTCCATAATGAAAAGCAAGAGCCCATTGAACCATAAAGAACACTACCCCTTCCACAGATCCCAACACAAGAAATTCTCAGTTTCTTTAGAAACCTTTAACATTTCTTTCCAGACAAAAGAGTCTTTAATCTTAGGAGTAATAGATATAGGATGTTCCCCAGCACAATACTTAGCATACATCAACGCGGCTCATAAAGGGTTGTTCATACGGAATCGATACCAAAGCTTCATATAATTGATTTTAATAGAGTCCCGCGGATTCCTAAAACCCAGCCCTCCTTTATCATAAGGTTTGCAAAGCTTATGCCAACTCCTCCAATTTATATTGGTTTTCCCCAAACCATCCCATAAAAAAATCATTAAAAAGAGATTCCGACTTTTTAATGATGCCTAAAGGCATGTTCATCACTTGTAAGGCGTAAAGAGGCAGCGAACATAAGATACTTTTCATGATAGTGATTCTACCACCATAACATAGAAATTTATTCTCCCATGTCAATATTTTTTGTTTCACTTTATCGACCTGATGCAAACAAGAAGCCATTCTCTTATGCCCTCTGTCTAAATCAAAACCTAGATAATTAATAGGTAGAGTAGCTTTTCTGTAGAAAGTCGTATCAGTTCTTCTTAGAAATGGGAAATATTTAGAACCATAATATGAACACTTGGAAATATTAAAGCAGAGCTCAGATGCAAGTTGAAAATGTTGCAGAACATCCCATACTTTTTTAATAGAGCGTTTGTGAGCATTGGTAAAGACTATTAAGTCATCAGCAAAGCAGAGATGAGATATGCTAATCCTACCTTTATGCACATAGTTAAGAGAGGGTTAGCAAACAAATGATTAAGATTCCTGGATATGTAGTCAAAAGCAATAATAAACAAATTAGGGTAAAGCAGATCTCCTTCCTTAATGTCTTTTTTTGCTTTAAAGAAGCCACACTTTTGACCATTAATAAGTAACGAATAAAAATTGTTATCCAGGATTCTATGTATCAGAGAACAGAGTTTTCCGGAACGCCAATATTTTTCAGAACATCCATGATAAATTCCCACCGTATCGAATCAAAAGCTTTGTTTATGTCAAGCTTAAAAATTACATTACCACCTCTGCTCTTATTATCAAAGTCCATAAGAAGTTCTTTGACAATCAGCGCATTATCACTAATATTCCTTCCCAACACAAATGTTGTTTGATTATTTGAAATAATCTTCTGAAGGATAGGATGCAGTATGTTAACCATTATTTTAGATATGATCTTAGTAACCACAATATTAATACTGACAGGTCTAAACATTTCCCAAGAGGAAGTAGAATTGGATTTAGGAATGAGAACCACATTAGAAGACTTAAAATACCAAGGTAAATCAACACCTCTAAAAAGCTCCTGAATCATCAAAACCAACTCAGAATGAATAATCTCTTAGCCATTCTTATAAAATTGAACAGTGAACCCATTGACCTCACTTTTGGTTGAGGTCTAGTTCTTTCTCTTTAGTAGCCTAAAACCTAGCCATAGGACTTTCCTGTTGATTATTCCTAGAAAACTAGAAAAGGGACCCTCATCATTAGAAATTTTAAACTCCTCTTTATTCAACTTGAAGTTCCACATAGTGGACCTAACCTCTAGCACTTAGTAGGTGGGGCCATTATGGGGGAGCTCAAGGAGAGTTACCATAGGACTACTTGCCCCTTAGGGTGGACTTTGGGTGTTGTTATGGAGCTAAGGCACTCACTACACTCACCTCATGCAAAATCACTCACAAATAGAAACCCAAAATTCCTTGACTTTGATCCCTTAATCCTTTGGGAGACTCATGTGGATGGTCCCCTAAACTCACTAACCCTAAGCTAGGGTTTAGCTAAGACCAGTACATAGATGACCCAAATGGGGTTTCCATTCGTCCATAGCTCATTTATGATGGTTGGCTCCCCAATTCTACAAAAAATACTCAACTTGCCGTTTTGCCCCAAAATTCCCCAAATTACCTAAGTACCATTGAAACCCTAAATATGGCCAAAATTCTCAAATTTACCCAAAATACTCAAAATTGTTCAAAAATCATTTCAAACCTTTTGAAAACATCCAAATTACCCAACATCACCAAAAATTGCCAAATTACCAAATGCCCCTCAGCCCAAAATTTCAAAAATTCCAAAAAATCCCAAAAATTTCCAAAACCTTTCAAATATTCCTAATTTCATTTTTCTTAACTACTACATGACCTAATTTGACCAATTTGACCTTTTTGACCAATACCCCCAAATTGTCTTTAAAGGTCCAATTTCCCTAAATTTACCTCAAATGTCCATCAATTTGGTTCCAATTTCCCCAATTTCAATCCTAAAAGAAAATTAACCTTCCATATTATCAATTTAAACAAAATTTAGGCTCAATTAGCCCATTCTTTGAACCCAATTTTGATTTAGGTCAAACCCCCAATTTTGGCAACATGACCTAATCCCACCAAATTGAACCCCATGGCCTCAATTTGAATCCTAAACTCTCATAACAATCCTACACATCAAAATTTACCTTCAATTGGCCTTGGTGAGGTCTCAATTTCATTTAATTTCAACTCAAATCCAAAAATCCCCAATTTTGCCCTAAATTGACTACGTCTCCAAATTTCACCAAATTAATTGCCCTAACCCAAAAATTGGCACCCGATTTATGTTGAAAAATCTTCATGACATTTCTATTGACCATTTTAAACAATCAATTTGGACTTTGTACAAGCCTAGCCCAATCTAGACCCAAGTCTAGCACAACATGCCCAAAGTGACCAAATTTCCAAAATCCTTCAAATTGGGCCCCTAATTGAACTTAAATTTATTTCAAGTTTTCACAAAAAATCTTCATGACAATCATCTACACAATGTTGATCAATTAATTGGGCTTAAAATCATGGCTAGCCTAACCTAAACTCAACCTTTCGCCATGTTGACCCACATGGATCCCTTCACCAAAAATTGACCTAATCAGACCAAATTGGCCAACCAAAGACCACCACAACCACTAAGATTTCCCTTTGGACCAGGCTAAACAACACTAAACCCACCAAACCAAGCTATGGACCAATGGATCCCAAAATTAAGGGATTCATGCCCATTTTTGGGTCTTAAGCCAAATATCCTCACCATTAAGACTAACCCCTGGGGGTAAGTGATAATTGAGCCTCCCCTGGCTCACTTGACCCATTGGATAGCTCCTCTGTCTTTGCCGGTAGGCCTAGTCGCCGGAAAATGGACAAACTGAGAGCCACCCCATGGAATCAAACCAAATTCAAACCTAAAGGCCACCTCATCTCATTTTAAATTTAGATTCTCTTTGACCTCCACCTAAGCAAACTTTTTCACCCCCCAATTGGCCATGACATCCACCCTAAGCCAATTTTATAAAACCTCACCTCCATGGACATAAGAGGAGGTGCTGAAATTTTCTCAACGAGACCCCTCCAAACTGCTTCTAGAGCCCTTTTGAGACTTCCTCAGTGCAACCTATCCACTACATTGCCCTAAATCCCCTTGCCGGAGTTCAATTTTTGAGCTCAAAACCTTTCCAGAGTCAAGACAGAGTTCTCCACACCTCTACACTCCACCATAATTAAATTAAACTCACCTACACCTTCACCACGATGAAAGAAGACAAAGCCCCATCAAATCCCCCTCCCACAGAGCCTCCACACTAGACTTTGACAAACACTCAAATTCAACCTTCATCAAATTTGGGTCTAGAACTTTCACCATGACCAGGGGATCAATCCCTAGCCTCCTGAACCTCCACGAATGTGCCGAGCATCTCTGATTGAAGCTTCCCTTCTCAAAGCAAAGGTATTGAGTTTCCCCTCTTCTCAAGCATATTTTCACTCTCCATTTTATTAGAGTTGATTCCATGGCATCTTAATTGTATGGATATGCTCTACATGTTTAGACGAACATTTAGAAACAAACCACACTTAATTTGACTAAAAAATGAGCGAGATCTTAAGCTTCAAAAGTGGACGGTTCTCGGGCTAGAGCAATGGGAATGATGACCACGTGTCGTTGGATTGCGCGTGTATTGCACGGACGACTCTAATCGCGCCGGATGGAGAAACAAAACAAAAAGACGGAATGCGTAGCAGCTGGCATTGATGGCGGCGTCAAATAGGAGTGCGCCGTGTGTAAAGCTCAGAGCGGATAAGGATGCACTAGCGTTGTGTCACTTAAATGGAAAAATAGGGGGTTTTCTGATTTAAATAAATAGCCCTAACTTCAAAAATTCATATCTTGGTGTGGAAAAATCACAAAAATAAAAAAATACCCTAGTGCTCAGTGAACAGAGGCGAACAATATGGAAATGGTTTGAAGTTCATTTGATGCACATTTTTTTTAATTAATTAAATACTATTTTGAGTCTTTTGATTCTCCATGCATGTAGACATTTCACCATGGCTTAAACTTTTGGCACGTTGTTGCCTCTGTCTTAGGAAACATTCTCTAATTTTTCTAAAGTCAGAGGAGATCTCTAGACAGAGATCCATATTTTTCAAGTTTATGTCTATTATTTGCATAAATTAATCATAATAATTAGTATGTTGCTTAGAAAATTCCAAGAAAATTTCGGAAGGTTTACCATGACCAGAGAACTCTTTAGAAAATGTTTCATAAGCCAAGTCATTAAAAATACACTTAATTTTCACAAACACTAAAACACAAAGAAAATCAATTTTGGGAAACATAAACTTCTAAATGACTTAATTTTAACTCTCCAATGTAATTTGATGTTCATAAAACTCCCCATAAAAATGTCAAAATATTTGGAGCTCATTTGATAACTCAAATTGATTTTCTATGTTAAGTGTCATTTTTAACACTAAAATAATTTTTAACAATTAAAATATAACTCAAAAAAATTATAAAAATTGGTTTTTGGAGTTCTCTGTGAATAGAGTAATTTTCTAAAAATAAAATGGTAATTAAAATAAAAGCTTTATTTCTAGTCTATTTTTAATATTTAAATAATTAAAAATGATAAAATCACAAAAATAACAAAATTCGTGGAAATGTCTAAATTGTTTCCTAAGCACTTAGGAACATGGAAATATACCGCTGACCACAATCGTCAACTTTACATCTCCGTTAATATCGACAGATTTGTGTTGTTTAGAGTTTTAGTAGATCCGAGAGCATCCTTAAACTTGATGAGTCTACGGACATTAGCCTATTTGGACATCGAGGTTCACGAGCTTACAACCGATAAAAAGATGCTAAGAGGATTCAACCAAAATAGATAGAGAGCCCATGGAACCATTACATTGCTTATGAAGGTTGAACAACTAGCGACAACCGTCAAGTTTGATATCATCGATGCCGAGACCTCTTTCAACGCTCTACTGGGCCGACCGTGGATTCACGAAAATAACATTGTTCCATTTTCTCTACACCAGTGCATTAAGTACTACAAATAAGGACAAGAACACTGCATCAAGGGAGATCTACAACTATTTTTAGTTCATGAAGTCGACATTCATGAAGATGACGCTTACTACACACCTCCAAAGAAAACTGTCTTCTCTCGTGAAATCACAATAAATAAAAGTGAAGATTCAGAAAAATTACAAAGAGGAGGTCATTCAACTCCATTTCAGCGATCTTGCACCACTCCTTTGCAACAAGTTGATGGAGGTTCTTTCAGCTCACGTACCCGAAGTCGAGGCTGGGGACGTGGACGTAGAAGAATCAACTTAATTATTGAACGAACTAGGCCAACCATCAATATTGATGATGAAGACAGTTCTGAAGATGAAATAACGATGAAAAAATAGAGGAAACCTCAATATGAGATATCTTTAGAAGATACCGAGAAAAGTGAATACGAGACAATGTATGATCGGATAAACCACTATGTGAACACCATGACCCTTACTTTGATTCTCCCTCAAAAGGTCGAGAGTTTAGAGGTCAAAGAAGTTCATAGCATTGGTTCAAAGTCGATCAAGTTTTACCGTACTTCTACCTTTACTAATCTTGAAAATCATGTAAATTTGGATGCAGATCCTAATGAATTAATGGAATTGCCTTTTGGTTACTTTTTGCCTTGTGTACAAAAGTTAATTCAATAGGGACATTTGCCAAAATAAATGCCAAAGATAAATTATAACTTTTTGAAAAGTTATGGAATGTTAAAAGTCAAACTCCCAACTCAAAAGAGGGTCTCAGATTTGGTACAGTCGGACCAGTCGATGATTCAGAATTTTGCATGGTTGTTACTAGTGATTCAAAAGAGGATTCCCTTGACATAGAGGATGAATCTACTGATCAGCTAATAGAAAAAGCTCCGCCAGAATTTGAGGAGGAAATTACATCAATTGTTGATGAACTAAAGGAAATCAACCTTGGGATTGAAGAACAACCCCGACCTACATTTATAAGTTCTTTACTCAACAATGAAGAATCTCTACAGTTGATCAAATTGTTAACATAATTCAAAGATTGCTTTGCATGGAGTTATGATAAAATGCTAGCACTGTCAGCAGAGGTTGCAAGTCATAAAATCAGGGTAGATAAAGATATGACCCCAGTAAAACAAGCTCCCAAAAGAATGCACCTCAAAATAGAGCAGCAAGTCATTGTCGAGGTGAAGAAATTAATAGACGCTAACTTTGTAAAAGAAGAACAATACCCCACATGGTTAGCTAACATTGTACCTATCAAGAAGAAAAATGGATAAATCCATGTTTGTGTCGACTTCAGAGATTTGAACAAAGCATGTCCGAAGGATGAATTTTTGCTACCAATACTATAAATGATGGTGGATATCACTTCTACACATGAAATCTTCTCTGTCCTGGACGAATCTTTGGGATACAACCAAATCAAGATGGCTCCTAAGGATGCAGCACTTACAGTCTTCAGAATGCCAATCGGAATTTTCTGCTAAACAGTGATGCCGTTTGGGTTAAAGAATGCTGGAGCAACATACCAACGTGCAATGATGAAGATTTTTGACAAACTCATTCACAATCAAGTGGAATGTTATGTGGATGATTTGGTCATCAAGAGTAAACAAAAAATATACCATTTGTACGATTTGAGGATCTTGTTTGAACGGTTAGGATGATAAGACCTTAAAATGAATCCCTTAAAGTGCGCCTTTGGTGTTACCTCTTGGAAGTTTCTAGGTTTCGTTGTTCGTCATCTGGGAATCGAGATTGACTCGGATAAGATTAAAGTCATCTTGAAAATTCATCCTCCTAAAACCTTAGAACAACTACGTTCCTTCCAGGGGAAGTTGACATATCTGAGACGTTACATTTTCAATCTCTCAGGTAGGTGTCAGCCCTTTTTGGCATTAATTAAAAAAGACGCCAAATTCGTTTGGGAAGAGAAATTCTAGCGGGCAATTAAGGATGTTAAAAAATATTTAATGACATCTCTTCTTTTGGTAGCCCCTATCCCAGGGAAACCATTGATACTTTATATCGTGGCTTTAGATGACTCTCTTGGAGTGCTCTTAGCTAAAGTTAATGATGTGGGTAAAGAAAATGCACTCTACTATTTGAGTCACTGTCTACTACCAACGGAGGAAAGGTAACCACCTATTGAGAAGTATTGTCTAGCCTTGATTTTCAGCGCTCAAAAGCTTAGATATTACATGCTCTCTCATAAGATTACCCTAATTTCAAAAGTTAACCCGTTGCAATATTTGATGACCCAACCAACACTCTCCGGACGTCTAGCAAGATGGTCAATAATCTTATTGCAATTTGATATAAATTTTGTTCTGCTCCATGCTATCAAGGGACAGATTCTAGCAGACTTTCTTATTGCACACCCACTGCCAACTGAGTCCCTTCTCAACGACGAGCTACCATACCAGAAAATACTAGGAATTCTTTAGCGCGCAATGCTGGAAAATGTACTTCGACGATGCTTCCTCAGCCAGAAAAGACAAATGATCAGACATAGTCATACCAGGCAAAGCAGGGATCAGTTTGATCTTTATCACGCTAGATAAGGGTTGTTGAGGTTCTCATACCACCTGACAGAGCCGTGCACGAACAATGAAGCAGAATATGAAGCCTAATCACCAGATTGGAATTAGAAATCTCAATGGATATAACAAACATTGTCATCTATGGTGATTCTCAGCTAGTCATCCAGCAAGTCGCAGAACAATAAAAAATTTTCAAATCGAGATTAACAGAATACCATCAGTACATGATGAACCTACTGAAGCAGATCCCTAATGTTACTTTCTACCGGATTCCTAGGGGAGATAATGCCCATGTCGACACTCTAGCAAAACTTGCAAAAGAACTAGCGTGTCCCCCAGAGGATTCCATTGAAATCACAGTACAAGGAAAACGTGTTTTGTCTCCAATCAACCTCAAAACTCTATACAAGCTCGGAAAATAAGTAGAAATAAATGCGGTTGCAGATATCAATGAAGATTGGCGTAAGCCATTAAAAGAATATTTGCATACTATAAAGCTGCCATAGGACAAGTCTGAGACACATCACATTACAAAAAGGGCTATGTCTTACGCTCTAGTACATGGTATCCTCTACAGAAGATCATTTGAATAGATGTGGCTATGATGTTAAAGCAAAATAGAAGCACAAAATATTATCAAATAAGTACATGCCAGATTGTGTGGTGCTCACTAGTCAGGACCGAAGATGAAAATGAAAATCGAAAGACTTGGATATTATTGGCCAGCAATGATGTACGACTGCATGGATACAACCAGAAAATGTCACCAGTGTTAGGTGCATGGGGTGGTCTTATACCAACCTACGAATGTCCTACACACAACCGTTGCCTCATGGACATTCGAGTGTTGGAGCACAGACATAACAGGTCCAATAGACCCTCTGATACAACTAAAATATATAGTATTGTTAGACACATTTTTATACTTATTTTTTAGATTTGTGCTTTAATGGAAGGTATTTTTGTGTTTTTCTTGCAGATACAAGTAAAGATGGGAAAAAATGTTTAAAGGAGTTAAAATGATCAAATTTGGAGCAAAAAGGTGAAAAATTGTGCAAAAGAGTTTTGGCACCTAAACGCTAGATCCGACGCTTAAGCACTGGTTAAACAGAGAAGGCCGCACCTAAGCTCCGAGACCCCACGCTTAAGCGTTAGTGGCAATTACTAGATGAGTAAAATCAGTTTTCACGAATTTTGAAGAGGTTTTTGAGGCACCCATTGGCTTAATAGGTGNGCAAACACATCTTCCATAACTCCCTTAGGATATGTAACTGAATGCTCTGCTAACTGAAGAGTTACAGAAGTGGGTGAGACTTCTCCTAATCCTAATCTTTTGAAAATTGATAGAGGCTTAAGATTAATGCTGGCTCCCAAATCATATAAAGCTCTTCCATAAAATTTTTCACCAATAGCACACGGTATAGTGAAACTGCTAGGATCTTTTAATTTTTCTGGAAGCTTTTTCTGAATAATTGCACTACACTCTTCGCTAAGTGCAGCACACGGTATAGTGAAACTACCTAGATCTTTTAATTTTTCAGGAAACTTTTTCTGAATAATTGCACTACACTCTTCGCTAAGTGCACTTCATTATCCATGAACTTCCTTTTCTTGTCAAAATATCTTTCATAAATTTCACATAATTGGGCATTTGCTCTAAAGCCTCCACTAAGGGAATATTTACAGTTAACTTCTTAAGAATTTTTAAGAACTTCAAAAATTTTTTATTTTGTTTGTATTGCTTCAATCTTTGAGGAAAGGGTGGTGGAAGTTTCTCCACAGTAATTTTCATTGGTGTAAGTGGATATTCTAATCTGGGTATTTATGATCCTTTTCTTTTTTGTCATCCACTTTCTCTTTTTCAGTTTCTATTTCTTTTTGCACTCTTGTTTTCAATTCTTTTCCACTTCAAAATTGTATCACTTTTATCTGTTCTTTTTCTTGATCTTTACGATTTAGTTCCACAGTACTAGAAAAAGTTCCCAATGTTCGGTTACTAAGTGGAGTAGCGATATGCCCTAATTGATTTTCAATATTCTTAACAGTAGTTCCTTGATTTGTAATTGATTTCCTTGAATTTGTAATTAATTTCCCTGATTATGCAATTGTTGACCCATGTTTAATATCAGCTCTTCCATAGACAACTTCTTTCCCTTAATTTGAGTGTTGTTGTTAAATCCTGGAGGACATGAAGGTCTATAATTAATATTTCCTTGGTTGGATGAATTTTCTAATGGGTTTACTGGGTTGTTTGCCCATTGTTGATTTGTAGAAGAATTGTTATTCCAATTAAAATTTGCATGATTCTTCCAACCTGGGTTATAATAGTTAGAATA